>ML685801.1:13822145-13866230 GCA_007922175.1 Pelusios castaneus | reverse complement strand
GCAGCTCCCAGGTGTCTGTGGGCCAGATTCCAGCCCCTGGTGGGCCAGATTCTGGCCTGCAGCTGCATGCCTCTCCTGGCCCGTGCCTGGTCCTGCTGCCCAGCTGGGGGCTGGGATCAGCAGGGGAAAGGACACTTGCTCCTTTCCCCTGCTGACCCTGTCCCCCAGCTGGGCAGTGGGGTGGCCAGGAAAAAATAGGTGCTGTTATGCTGTACAAGGGCATACCGGCAGAAAAAAAGCCCTAGCTATGATTGTCATACAGATGACTCATAACTTTTCATAAAATGTTCCTATATACACTTTACCATGATATTCTGAATCAGTGAGTTGTTAGTTTCCAAATGCTACTTCACAAGCTATACTCTGTACAAAATTTATTACAATAATGGGTAAGGTATGAACACAAGCATGCATTCAGTCACAACTGGATAAAAATCATCATGAGAAGGATACAATAAAACCCTTTACAAATATTGCCCTTAAACCCAGTCTGGATCAAGGCGCAAGGGGGCCTGGGGCTGCCCACCATTGTGGGGCTCTCCATTGCTGTGGTGCCCTGCCTGTGTGTGCCCACTCAGCCTCCCACCTCCATGCTGGTGCATGGGGTCAGTGGCTTCGAGGCCCCAGCTGGCATTGTGGAAAGGGTACAGAGGTCCGTAGCTGAACAGGAGCTTTGGGAAGGGCCGCAGCCAGTGCTGCTGCAGGGGGTGCAGCAGAGAATAGCTGCACACATGCCTGCAAGAGGTGTGGGTGGGGGGACAGCAGAGGGGGTTGTGGGGGACAGCGAAGGGGGTGAGAGCTGTTTGCCTGCTGTGGAGAGGCCCCATGGGCTGATGCTGCTGCCAGAGGTGAGGGGGTGGGTCAGAGGCTGCAGTCTGCCACACTCCTGTCCCATCCCTGGACTGGCTGGTCTGAAGCAGATCTGCCAGCCCAGGGGCTGGGCAAGCAGGCTGAGTGACCAGTGACAACGAGCCACTTAGGTTAGGGCCAGATTTTTGGGGGCCCCTGAGGCCCCCCTTTAGGCTGGGGCCAGGGGCTGCAGCCCCTGCCTTATCCAGCTCCCCCTAATGCTAATTATTCCATCTATTCTTCTAAATGAAGTTTTCAGGAAAGATATTGCTGAATAGTTTTCAATTATTTGTTGACATCTTTTCTTTTTGTTCTTTGAGTCTGTTATTCTTCTGCGTTCTCCATACCCCATTTAAGGATTTTCATTTCTTAACTTTTCCATTCAGGTGGCTTCAAATTAATTTCCTCACTTCAAAAATTCCCCATCTTGTAATTATGCATAATAGCGCTCCCCTTTCCTATACTACCTTGAGAGGATAGTAGGTGTAAATGTATATTATGATTGCCAATGCACAGTGACTGCACCACTCACTCCTAGCCAAGGTCTATTTCAAAAGACTTTGGTTTTGTGTTCCAGAACGAGCTTTTTCAAGAAGAAATAAATTGATAGTGAGACGTTGTTTCTGTAAATGATTTTCTGGCAGCACATTGAATCACTTCAGATTAGGAGAGAGTATGGAGGATTTTTTGAAGACAGCTGTCAACTCCATGCCTGGTCCACTCAAATACGAAAATTGTTACCTGGCCCCTTCTCCAACTAAGATGTGAAGGGTGCAATGCCTGCCTGCATAGCTCCTTGCTAGCTACAGGAGCAGCTTAATGAGCACACACAACCCAATCATAAATGTTATAATTTTTAGGCTCTGGAGACCTTTGAATGTTCTGGAATGTTAGAACCAAGAGGATGCAAATTTTCAGTTGAACACACCAACTTTTGCAACCCCTCTCTGCCTATTGCCTGTTCCCTTCTCCAACTCTTGTCCCAGACTTTGCCATGTTCCTATTCCTCACTGTTACCTGGCTCATGCCCCTCTCATCAGCTCCTGCCCATTTCCTTTCTTCCGCTCTTATCATCACCAATCCCTGGCTCCTCCCCCTGCTCCAAACCTGTCACCCTCAGAATTCCCTCCCTCATAGCCTGCTCTCTACCCTCTCCATCCCATTTCTTAAATCCCAGTGTGTCTGTCACATCTCACTGCCTGGGCACCAGCAGCAGGCCCTGAGAACACAGAAAGTCTTCTCAGGTCTGGTGCCCAGGACCAGAGCAGCCTCTGCTGCCACTTGAAGCAATTTAAAGGAATGTCATGTACAGCACTGCATCCAGGATGGACCATGGTCAGTATGGTGTGAGGCGGGTACGTATCTGGGATGGCTGCATGTATATGCTGCGGGGAGGTGGTTGAGCATGCTCAGTGCAGACGAAGTCTTCAGAGAACTTAGCTGGCAAAGTCTAACAAGTCTCTGCTGAGTTTGTACAAGCAGATTTCTGGAAGTCTGTAACATTCCCAAATTTAGTGAATTTTCATGTGCATGGCAAAAGGCTGACAACTGGATGAATACCAAATTTCAAGTTCCTGCTTCAAAGCTGGGAGATGCTAGAGCATCAACTGAAGTCATAAAGCAGTTTTTAAATGTATACAAAACAATTTATTTTTTCCCAATTGCATGCTTGGAAATGGCTAACTGATTTTATCTGCAACATTGTCAAAACATTCAGCAGAAGGCAAACATCAAGAATGGAAAATTTCAGTCTGCCTGGTTTGAGTTTGACAAAGTTATAAGCAACTGTAAGAAAGATAGGGTACAATAAAGCTTGGTTAAACTGATTACTCATATCACCTCTCTTAGGGTTCTTTGGATACCAAGTGCTTGCTTAAAAAGAAAGAGGGACTCCACCATTAGGTTTGATTGTATAGAGTTTTATTAGCTATCCCTAACAACAGCACAGCACGAGGGTAAAAGGAAGCAAAATAGCATTGGATTAGGCCTGGACGAACATATACTAGAAAATAATTGATAAGCATGATAACTTTCTCTGTTGTAAGAAGCACATGACACAAATGTAAATGAATACAACAGTACTATGCAATGTTTATTTTGGGAAGGTGACTTTGTTTAAAATTTTGACTGAGTCCTTAAAACCAGATACTCACTCATGCCAATTAGTTATAAATTCTGGTTACTTAACACAACAGAGGAAAACACCCAAAGCTAAGGCATAAATCAGTGTGGTCAATTACCCACAAGCTACTTCATTAAGATTGCCTTCCCAATGGATATATAGTAGTGAACCCTTTTAGCCTATACCCATATAAATTATATTAGCCTAAGATATGGTTAACACTTAAATATCTAACATGAACTAATTTATTTTATTCACAGATGTTATATAGATTCAGTGCAGTTCATGAGGTTTTGACATTTAATCTTATTTTATGTCCCTAGATACTTCAAACTCTAAATGCAATATCTAACCATTAATTTATTATGAGCAAGGTTTCACAATCCTAGTGAACAAACAGCTCATTGAGTTTCAAAGTTCTTCTGTAACAGTCTTGATTGGAACCTGTTATCAAACAAGGACAACAGCTGACTATTTTTAAAGCCCATACACAAACACACATGTACACTTTTTTACTAATGACACCCCACCTGCAGGCACCACTTAATTGATTGCTTTGCGTTGTTCACCAAGAGAAAGTCTGCATCACCTGACCTTTGCTTAGCCAGCCATTGTTTCACACACAAAAGTTAATACACAAGCCAAGCAAAGTATGAATGTAAGGAGAGTCTTTTCCTGGTGCACTAGCAAGCAATCCCAAAAAGGGACAATTAAAGGCACCTATTGAAGATAGATGTATCACAAGGAGGAGTTCCAGGTAGTCAGCCCAGAACCTCAGTCTTCTCCCTTTGGGGAAGCAATGTGCTTAATTAAACAGGTACTTTCCCCTTTGTTTCTGTTTTGTTTGTTTTTAAAGCCTGTTCTACTGGATAGTACAACTTGGGTTCCTCTTCCTAGAGAAGTTGGTGTGGACTAATTAAATGGTGAAGAAGAGTTGAAATGGGCAAACAAAAGAATTCTGTCCCTTCTCACCAATCTAGCCAGAGAAGGAGGCCCCACTTCTGAATTCTTTTGTAAATTCCAGTCTTTTTCTGCAAAAGACCTTATTTCATAGCAGTTTGTGTAAGACAAGGTGCACAATTGAGAACAGCTGCTGAGATGGGACTAGGGCTACCTATAGTAACAACAGAAAACTTCTGCCATCGAGCTTCCTTTGCGGAAAATTGACGAGTTTGAATGGAGAACAAAAGCGTGTCACTACCCCTGTGTCCCTTCGGTCAGCTAGACAGAGGTACAGTTTAAGGCTGGGATACACTTTGAGAGACGAAAGCCGTGATCGTCTCCCACTGATTTCATGAACAGAGCGCTGCAAACGAGCAAAGGTGACGGGAGCAGCAGCCTGGGAAGGGAAGTTTGCCTTGAAGAGAAATCTTTTGTGCAAGGCGGGAGAAAGAAACCCCAGCGCTTGTGAGTTGTGTGCAGCGTGGGTGGGTGCAGCGGGCAGAACAATACTAGTGCAAACAGGGCGATGCAGGGCTGTGAAGAGGGGGCTGGGACTCGGTCCGGGTTGGCTGCGTGATCTCAAGCAAGTGGGTGGACTCCGGTGCCTCCGTTCCCCACGGGCCAGGTGGCCGCTCTACGCCTGCTCTGATTGTGCCACCGCGACCAATGGAAACCCCCCGCGCGGGTTGGAAGCGGCTGCGTTAAAGCCGGGCTGGGCCGTAGCTGCTGCTCGCCGTCTGCACGGAGGAGACCCGCTGTCCACGGCAAGTGCAGGCCAATGGGCCACCGGGCGGGCTGGGGGGCGTCCCCGCGTGTGAGCGGAGCGCGCGGCTGCAGCTCCCGTGTCACCCCGGGGAACAACGGCAGCGCGCGGGCTCCGGCGGCTCCCTGCAGCGGGGGGTGGGTGGGTGAAGGTGCAACTTGCAGCTCTCGCGCCTGCTGATGCCCCCGCCTCTGTGGGGAGGGTGCGGGCGGGAGCACAGCTCTTCCCCTCCCCCGTAAGCCAGGGGCGCCTGCCGCCGCCCAGGCAAATCGCTGACGAGTGACAGCCCGCGGGCTTTGCAGAGGAGTGAGCCCCCGCGGGCAGGTGAGTGTGTCTGGGGGCTGGGGCGCGGCCCTTGTGCGCAGCCTCCGGCTTATAGCTGGGGTTCCCGGGGGAGCGAACAGCGGCCGCCCCCGCCCGCCTGCCTCTCCTTGTGACTGCTCAGGGCTGCGGGGAGAGCCGCTCTGTGGGGCGGGGGCAGCTGCTGCGAGTCACCGGGCTGGTCACAGCTCCCGGCACGCGCTGTGAGAGGAGCGGGACTGGTGGAGACGCGCCAGCTCCGGCCCAATCAGGTCACTGGAGCGTGGCAGAACCACCCGGTTGGGGCGCGCCGAGTTCAGCTGCCTGGCGTGCTGCTGCTGACTGCCCCTTGCTGGAGCTGCCCGGGCAGAGACTAGCGCCGCTCGTTCTGTTGTGGGCTAGAGCGCAGCTGGGGCGAGCGTTCTAGGCTGGCTAGGAAAAATCTGCCACCCGGTTGTCCAACAGCGGGTCCATCTGGTCACTATGGCAGGGTCCTCTCTTCAGTTTGCATTAGCCCAAGCAAAAAACAAGCCTTGGGTTGCTACTTCTGTAGATGAAAAGAACAAAGATTTTTTCACATAAAGGGACACTCGGAGATATTTGTCAACATGAATGTCAAACTCTATCTGGGGTTGCTATACTTGAGACTAAATGTGAAAACTAATAAATATACAAGTCTCTTTTTCCTGCTTGTGCGGTTTTTTTATATTTCAGTTTGGATGATCAAAGTAGATTACCAGTCTTGCTTTTGCGTGTAATCCTTTTCTAATGAGTACTTCATTCTGATTTCCTTTTTACAAAGAAGAGATGATTTAGTAATTTAAACCCAAAGATAAAAGGGAAAGATGTGTTGAAAAATATCACTTGCTGAATATTATTAAAATGGAAACATTTCTATTGAGAGAGTTTTGTGAGAGAGTTGCTTTTGGAAGTTCTAAATTTTGGGCTTGTATAGATTAAACTGTCTTTTAAGGCCCCAATCCTGCAAACATGTAACTATGAATACAAATTGTATCAATGAGTTCAGAGGAAGTCAGTACCGGCAACTCTTGCAACATTTGGGTTCGGCCTTAAAGCTCCAGTCTCTGGATTTATGAGGTTCAAAAGATTGTTATAATTTGTTTTCATTTCCTTTTTAAAGTAAGTATAGCTTTCCTTACTGCAGAGGAAATGTTGAAAATATGACCCACAAAGAGCAAACAAGAAAGCAACTAAATAGAATCCAAGTTTTATTATTTGGGTTTTTAAGCTAATCTCATGGCTGTTTGGGACCTGACTTTTTAAATTTTTGAGTGCTTGGGTCTCACTATTGGGAAGTACTTGCATGTATAAGATTAATCAGATGCTTATTTGTAGCATCATGGTATATTTTAGTAGTGACTAAACTTTGATTTTTTTTCTTATAGATTACAAGTAGAATGTGAATATTAAACAATTAAAAATAACAAGCACATATGTTGCTAATGTCAAATGCTGTGTTTAAAAAATAAAACCAACTACTACTGATTTAGTCCACAATTCAGGAACATGCTTACATTTCATTGATTCCAATGGGGTTTAACTTCAAGAATATGCTTGTTTTCTTCCTGAGTTGGCATGCTTTACTGTCTCAAAAATCTACTGCATAAGAGCAATTGAGCATCCATAGAATCTTTCTTTTATTGACTTCTTCTGTATCTGTGATGGAAGAAGGGTCAGTTTATGCAATGCTGAACGAGTTCCTTCAATCTGTGTGTAGTTTGTGTGTGGGAGCCTCATAGGAGCTACTATGCAGTAATATTGTAAGGTTAATAATTTGAATGTTAATTTTCCTAAATGTTTTTAAGTAATTTCTGTAATTGTATTTTAATGCTGAAAAATGTTGTCAATTGCTGTCTGTTACAAGACAAAAGTTCCTACTGCATATTAAGTATATGCAAGTTTCATAAACAGAGTATTCAACCTCCCCTTACTATACTTAACTGAACTGAAAAAACAGAGACCAGAAGTCAGTTAACATGCATTCTGCCCCTTTAGGAAGAAATCAGTTTTCTTCTGATACTGCTATGGCAGTAGGATGCCATCAGAGGAATTTTATGCAGGGGTGGGGGGATGTCTCTGACATTAAAACTAAATTTCAATAAAAATAACAGCATTATTGATTATTGGTATTGAAATATTTAGATCTCCACAATAAGTAAAACATCAGCAATAAATAAAACATGCAAATACATGCATACATTAACCTTAAAGCAAGCAGAATATATGCTATCCTCTAATATGAATGCAGTCTAGTCTGGTTTTAGTGTTACCCATGGCTAAGAATGTTAAGACTTGAGTAAACAAATCTATATGGGTAGAAGATTGGCAAGATCCTATTTATTAGGTTTGTCATAGCTTTTATGTAAGAATAACGCACTGTTGGTAGAGATGTTATAATTTATCATGAGAACTTCTATAGCTGAAGATTTAGAAGTGTTTTGAAACAAGGGTGTCTCAATTGACTACGCTACACTGATCAAATTCGGAAGGACTAAAGGTTACTTTTTAGAAGAAGAAATGAATTTCTAAGCCTCCTGATCGTCAAGATAATCTCCAAAATGTGATCCCAGTGTAATCTGGTAGTGTTGCCTTCCTGAATCTTCAGACACCTTTAAAGAAAGACTCTGGGAAGTTTAAACGATTCTCCCCTTTAATCTCATGGGGGTGTTGACTCTGAAACCTAGTGATGTGCTAGAACTGTGTGCAACTAAAGGATTTTTATGGATGGAAGTAGGTAGGAAGAGTGATGTTTGTGTGATCACCATTCATGATTTTTATAGACTTCTGCCATCTCCCCCTTTTTATTCAGGCAGCATGTGTAAGAGGCTTGGGAATGTTAACCCTCCCTAAAATAAAAAATGCTGGCCACGCAAGAGGCAAATGTCAGATGCTTCCTAGAAGCGGGGGAGAGGTCCAATCGTGCCTGCGCTATGGCCCTGCCTGTTCTCTGCCCTGAAGCTCTGCTTCCCAGGCCTCTTACCCCAAACCCCTGCCCCCACTATCCCTCTTCTCCTCCCCCTCCTGTCCTCAGCATTTTGCTCCAGCTCTGGCTGCCTACAGGTGTGTCTCTGGGCTGTCCACAGCACTTCATTTGACTGGGTGGGGTGGCTGGGTGCAGTGTCAGCCTGTCTGCCAGTGCACCCACAGGCCTGTACTTAGCTCCCTTCCTTGGTGATCCAAGGACGTGGCACTTCCCTGGCTCGGCTGGATGCTGGCACCCCTCGTTGGTAGGAGCGGAACAAATTGCATCACCCTCCGT
Organism: Pelusios castaneus; assembly: GCA_007922175.1. NCBI lineage: Eukaryota > Metazoa > Chordata > Testudines > Pelomedusidae > Pelusios > Pelusios castaneus. The sequence continues at coordinate 13,857,974 of ML685801.1, read as the reverse complement.
GCTGCAAGAGAAAGCAGCAGCAGTGGTGACTGTATATTTCCTAACTTCCTGAGGGCCAGCTCCAGCTGAACCCAAGCACCCTGGGCAGCCACATGCTTGTGCCACCTGGCCTCTCCTGGCTGTAGCATGAGCCTCTTCCCCTCCCCTCCCATGGCATCACAGGGTGTGAGAGTGGGGGGAGGATGGAACTGAGCTGTGGGGGCAGTGCTGGGACAGTAAGGAGCCTGGGGTGGGTGGGAAGGAGCATTAAGGAGCCCAGGGGTGGGGGGAGCTGGGGCCAGTAAGGAGCCCTAATGGACAATGAGGTTTGGGCGGGAGAGGTGGGGAATGAGGAGCCCCATAGCAGAGTGTAAGGAGGGGACTGGGAAGTGAAGTGAGGGCAGGGACTTGAGGGAAAGAGGTGGAGTTAGGGGGCAGGGTCCTGGCCGGGGTGGCACTGGTTTCCCCCACTTTTTGGAGCTTCTGGTGCTCCATAGCCTCCCTGAAGGAAAGATGCACACAGTATATGTCCTTAGTCATCTCTTTTTCTAAGATGAACTGGCCCAGTCTTTTTAAACTCTTCTCCTAGGGAAACTGTTGCATACTCTTACCCATTTTTGTTGTCCTCTGTGTCTTTTGAAATTCTAAGATGCATCATTTCTGAGATGGGATGACAGAACTGCATCCAATATTCCAGGTGTATGGATTTATATAATGGCATTGATATTTACTGTTATCTCTTTCTTTCCTATTGGTTCCTAACACCTTTTTTTAAATTTGTTGGAAACACAGTCAAGCCTAAAACCCCCAAAGCAAAATACAAAAACCCCAACATTCCTTTATCTAGAAACAGCTGGACTTAAGCACTGTCTTCCAAACACATTTGAGGATCATATTTCCAGCACACATTTATAATTCTTTATACAGTGCCTATACATACATCATGCAATGATATTAATTACCAGCATGTTACTAATTCTCCAATGAAATATTGCAAAACACCTTTTAAATATGACTGGGGGGGGGGGGCACTGAGCTAGTCAGATCAGCTGAGACCCATTGCTACATCTCAGGGAATTCCGTGCCTTTTGAATCACAGATGTATGTGACAATACAGAGGAAAGAGTAGCTAAAAGTGTAGTTTATTATATAAGGGCCATATCCTGTTCAAGGTCTTTCTGCAAATCTCCCATTGGTGTCAATGGGGGTTCTATTATGGGTTGAGGTTAATAGCTAGTTCTTAAAGTACACCCCAGTCCATGAAACATAATTAAAGATGGAATTTGTCCTTCTCTAAAATCGAATTTGGCACCTGTTCTCTGTTTTTTGGTGACTACAAACAGCATACTCTACTTGGTGTATGTGGATAAACTTAATTAGGGACACAGTAAAACTTAAGGCTTGTCCTCAGGGGAAAATTGGGTGCTAAGGTGTGAGTTTAAATCAATATAGTTATACTGGTAAAACCTCCAATTAGACACTTGTATTCCAATATAATAGCACCTTTTGTAAATTAACATGTCACTTGAGAATTGGTTTTTATTAAACCAAAATAAGTTACTGCTTTAGTGGAATAAGTGTCTTCCCATTATGAGTGGGGGAATTATGCTAGTTTAATTGATAATACTTTCCCTTCTTTCTTAAAGGTTAAGTATAGTGCTAATTGACAGAATGGGATATGGTGGAATTCTTCTGTGTTTTTGCAAAATAGTTCAACATTTTCCTTAAAGATCTATGCAAGTTAAGTCCATGGAAAGTGAACTTTTTTTGGTAATGTGTGATCTGAAAGGAGACACAAGGCACTGAGGAGTGGGAGCACAGCATGTTAGGTTTATGTTGTTAACTCTAAACACAAACACCCAATAATTTTACTTACTAATCATAGACCCAGTTGTTTCTGTGGTGCAGTCTACAAGTGCTGCAAGACCCACACCCTGTCTCTACAGTGATGAAAAAAATCAGCATACATTTTGAAGGCAAGCTCTCTGCTTGAGCTCCTACCTCTTTCACATCAATCCAATCTCCTTTTTAATTAAGGAGCCCTGCTTTTTTTTTTCTTTTACTGGAGCCATGAAGAAAATATTGCATACTTAGGAGCTAATTGTGTGCAGTCAGTTTGCAACTGTGTAAAAAGAGTATGATTTGACCTCATTCTCAGTTATACTCAAGCAAATTATTCTTCTAGCACATACAGGGAACACAATGGACTTCCCTGAGTTCAGAGCATGCATGACCATGCTTCTGTGTTGTGGTTGTTGCATTAAAAAAATTCTTCCCTAGACTTTAATACTTTGTCAGATGTCTTAAAATGTGAAATATTCTGGATTAATTTGCAAAAGATGTAATTTGCATGCAAGGTTGTCCTGAATAGGTAGGAGGAAGAGAGACTGAGAAATGCTTTTAATGTATAGATATTGTAGGATTTCATACTAAAAATAGGAAAGTCTACCTGAAAGATGAAAAGGTGAATGTGAGAGAAGTTTATTACATATAATTACACTTGATTCTCTCCATCCCCATTGAAGATTTGTGAGGTCCCAGTTTAACTCACTGTAGCTTCAACTGCTGTGAGATTAACTTTCCCTTCATAAACCATAATTGAAGGTTCATAATTTTAATAATCCTCTGTGGATGATTTTTAATAAGTGGAAGTTTATCTTGGAGGACTAGAAGTCTCTCCATCATTTAGATTAAAGTGATGCTCATGGTAAGCTTCTGAAGGAGAAAAACCAGCTCATGGATCTTTAAAGTATCCTACATTTTTAAAAAATCAATGTAAATACATCTTGGAGGGGAAAATGCTCATTTCCCCTCTCTTGGAGCAAAAAGTAAACGGATGTGAGAGAGGAAGAGAAATAGCATATTTATTAATTTAAATATGGATGTCCTTAGGAAGACTGTTGCATTGGTGGAACTCAAGAAATAAGGCTTGCTTGTAGTTTGATTGCATTTTAGAACTATTAACAAAACATTAAAATCAGTCATGTAATACGGAATGTATCTGTAGTATGCCATCCTGCATTTAGGCAGCTGGTTCTTACATTGTTTCAGGTACAGAACCACTTCCATAATTGAGAATGACTTGTATACCCATTCCAAGGACGCAAACAAATATGAATGTGAAGAATATTGCAGTATGTGTTGATTAACTTATTTTGACAAGTGTATTTGTTTTACTTGTAATACTTCATAGTGCTAAATAACAGTAAGTGTACTGGAATATGTATATATTTAGTGAAATGTTAGTAGTATGAAACCGTGTTCCAGCAGAGTTCTATTAAATTTTTGCTGAAAATTGGGCACAAACTCAAAATTATTTGTGAGAATTACCAGGTTTGCAGATAATTCTCATTTCATCTTTTAGGTTCCACTATATTTCCATTAGTATGGATATACTGAGCATGGTGAATTATTCAATAAACTCTAAGTATGGGGTTAGGAATACCTTACCCCGTTCCTTCTTAAAGTGTAGGTTAAAGTTAAAGGTACAGGTGTTTGTGGAAAGTGAGTTGTGGATTTTGCATGGTTCATTATTCAGACGAGTACTGGGGGTTTTTTTTGTACTGCCAATGATTTAGACAAAGTTACTGCACAATATGTAACATCATTAAATTCTCAGATGATACTAAAATAGGCTAAAAGGTAAAACCAAGAGTGATGTAATCTGGATTGGTCAGGCAAATGGACTCTGAGAAGAATTAAAAAGTATTGATTTCTCCAAGTGTGAAGTGTTGCATTTTAGTAAAAATAATGGACAAGCTAAATACATGGTCACTGAAATACCTTGTGCAATATAGATCAGTCCTGCATGCGATAGCAAAGAAATAGAATAGTCTGTTGGCTTGTATGGGAAGGATGTTACGGAGAGGATAGTTCCCTCCTTAGTTTAGGCCCAATCCTGCAAACACACATATATGTTTAAAGAAAGTGCTCGGGTAGATGTGTCTGATAAGGATCTAGATCTAAAGTGGTAAAATGCTTTTCAATCTAAGCTCCTCCGCACCCCACCCTCTTTTTTTGGGTGGGGGACGGACAGATAACCCATCCAGCATGAACCATCATAACTTAGCTTGAAGGAAACAAATCTTGAGCCAACTATTTTTGCTGTGACATTTCCATTATTGGAGTTATTGACTAAAACATGATTTTTATTTTCAGAAATTGTTCTTGGTGTGGTGTTTGGTTGTGGGGTGTTTCTTTTTTGTTGTTGTTGTTGTTGTTGTTGTTTAAAATCACTTTGAATTTCAGGAAGACTTGGTTCTAGAAAACTACAAATAGCCTTGTTAGATCTTACTTAAAAAAACATTCACAGGGCTGCACTCATGATTTTTCTGACCACTGTTCATGTATTATTACTATATGTAACAAAATTAAAATTCTAGCTGTTCAGAGGGATATAAGAATTCAGCCAATGTATTTATTGTGTATGACACAGTCAACAAACATCAACATTTCTTGAGTAGGGGGTAATATAAATTCACAGCAAAGCAAAATGTTGGTGCTAATAGAACACCGAGTTATGTTAATATGCTGAAAGGCTACGCGGATTTCATGCGCAGTCTGGATAGAATGGACTGGAGCAGCCTTACTAATTTGGGTGGGAATTATGTACTGTCCTGTGTCCCATTCACACTGGGCATGTCTGAACACAATCTTCACTAACCCAAGCTGAACTCACCCAGAGTTTCTCTTATCAATATAACTTCCATATATTATATACTTCCTGCCATCCACCTTGGTTACACATGCTCCCAAAACCTGCATTCATTGCACATCTTGCTCACATCCATTATAAATGCTGAGGTGGAGGTGCAGTTTTCAGCTATGCCTGTGAGGAGGGATTCAACCTCTCAGGTTTGCACCCATGTCCTGGGGTTTTGCCAGGGAAAAGCGGTTTTAACTCGTAGTCAAGGCTCTGTAGGAGCTGTACCAGTCGGAGCAGAACACCGAGTCGTTGTATTTTGGGGAACTGGTGTCTTTCGCAGCCAGCATAGTCCGCTTACAATCTCTCTAAGTAACCTTTGCAGAAGTCATTTATATCCTGATTGTTTTACTGATCTGAGAACTAAATTTTTATTGTTTTGCTTAGTTGATGCATTGACAGACGGTTCTGAACTCTGCCCTAACGTCTTCTCTTTGCAACAAACTGAAAAGTCAGGGTAGCATTTGCAGGAGGCTAGAAGGCAGACAAAACTTTAATAAGTGGAAACATTTTCATTCTATTACATTTTGTGTTCATGAAATAAAATCATATCACAGCTGGTAAGTACTGAGCTGAAAATTCAGGTTCTTTTCTCCCAATACAGTAACTAGTTTTATGCCACTCTTCTGGGGGTTTTTACTAAATTTTGAGACTAAGAACACTACATGACTGGAAATACTTCCTCAGTATCTTTGGAATGAACCCCATGGACATCATGTCTGTCAAGGGCATAGTGAGTGATGCAGGCACATGAGTTCATGCATGTTTCCCATCTCTTCCATTTCACCTAAAATCTCTCTCCTGTGCACTTGTAAATCACATCCGCCTCAGCACTGAAGCCCCCACTTTTACCCATGGATGCTGGAACGCTTTTTTTTTTTTTTTTTTTTTTTTTTTTAAAACAGAGGTGGTGAGAGCCATTGAACCAAACTGTAAACCCTATGTATAATGGAAACCACTTCAAGCCAGGGAGTTCAGCAGCGCCCTCTGCACCCTTCACTTAGTTCCTTCAAGCACTTATGGTTCCATCTTCCACAGTCCCAATGTTTACTCTTCCTTCCACTACGGTTCTTTGTCTCATGAGTCACTGAGCCCTTGATCCCAAAATTAAGTTTGCATTACTTAGGGGGCAAGTACAGGAATTTAAATGTGATTACTTTATATGCACACAAATGAAGGTTCCCTGATGTGTTTTCCCCCCTCTTGTGACGCCTCTTGGAGAGGGGGGCGTCCAGCTGTGAGGAAGCAGCAGTAGCTCCTCCTAGCAGTGGCACTCTGTGTTTCTGCAGAGGGTCTGGGGAGGGAGGAAGCAGCATATGGAACAGGGGTTGGCAACCTTTGCCCACCGCACCCTCGGCAGGTGCCGGGGGCAGGCCCCAAAAGGGGTGTGGCCAGGCTTCAGGTGCCCTGCCGGCCCATCAGCTGGCAGGCTGCCTCTGGTTCCCTGCCCCAGAGCTGGCTCCCGTCTCAGGGGCGGTGCAGGGCTGTGGGCCCTGTCCCCTGCTGGACGGTAGGAGGGGAGTGGAGTGGGTCGCATTGCCTCAACCCACCCAGAGCCACCATTGCTGGTGGGAGCCGGGGCCAGGAACCAGAGGCCACCCACTGGCAGCAGTGGCTCTGGCCGGGCCGAGTGACCCGCCCTCTTGCTAGCCATGGCTGGGGCCAGCTCTGCCCTGTTGGCAGGGGCGGGGTGACGTGATGCAACCTGCTCCCCTCCCGCCATCCAGCAGAGGGTGGGGCCAGCAGGGGCTCTCAACCGCGTGCCGCAGCTGATGGCTGTGTGGTTTGTGGGGCCAGCGGGGGAGCCTGAGCAGCTCCATGTGCCGCTCAGGCTCAGCCTGCGTGCCACCTCTGGCACGCGTGCCGGGGATTGCCGACCCCTGATATAGAAGATGGTGAGGTCAAGTCACCTGTTGTAATGAGAGAAAAATCTGTAGTCCCTGTTTAGTCAATTCTACAGCCTATTGTATAAGACGATCCCTCACTCTCTCAAGCCTTGGGAGATGGACCTCTCCTCACCTACAAAGAGTCCCCCAACCTTAAGCAGATACTCACCAGCAACTACAGAACAGAGGCACATTCCTGCAACAAACAGTGTTGCCAACTTTGTCCACATATCTGCACAAAAGGCACCATCACAGGCCCTAATCAAGCCTGCTACTCTATCAAGGGCTTTCACTTGCTCATCCACCAATGATTTATGCCATCATATGCCAGAAATGTCCCCCACCCCGGCCTTATATATTGGACAAACAGACAGTCTCTGCATAAAAGAATAAATGGACACAAGTCTGACATCAGAAATTACAATATTCAAAAACCAATAGGGGAACACTTCAATCTTCCTGCTCACTCCATTGGTGATTTGTTAATAGCTGTGCTCAGTGCTTATTATTTTATTTTATTTTTTTAAACAAAAGTGTTGGTACTCGTATCTTGATAGTAAATTTGAAAAATGCCTCTTCCACCCCTCCTTTCAGCAGTGTGCTCCTTTTCCCTGTTGACCCTCCCCCTCCAGCTGGGCAGTGGGGCTGGCTAAAAAGGTGCCGGTACTCCATACACCTGCATACCGTGCTCAAACAAATGTATAACAAATCGAAGTTTCAAAGAGAAACTGCAAAATTGGAATTCATGTTCAGATTTGACACCATTACCTCGGGACTACAGATTTTTTTCTCATTACAACAGGTGATTTAACCTCACCTTTCTCTATATGCTGTTCCCCTGTGTTTGAATCCTAACAAACTGCTTTGATTTGCTGTCACAGTCTGACCTGACCCTACTATTTACACTTCTTTGCATTTATTTTCCTCCCATTCTGTAAATTCCCCATCTTCAAAGCATCTGACAAAGTGGGATTTTCTCCCATGAAAGCTCATGCAGTAAATACATTTGTTAGTCTTTAAAAGTGCCACAGGACTCCTTGTTGTTTGGTTTTTTTTTTTTTGGTTTTTTTTTTTTTAAAACCATTAAAATAATTTGTTTTTAAACTTTGGAAGCCTTTTAAAGGAAAGGGAAGAAATCCAAAGTTAAGGTTAAACTAATATTTATAAAGTAACTTCTGATCACTAAGGTGAAATCATACTGCATTTCACTTAACAATCGGAAGGAAAAATTACTTGGGTGGTATCCTCATCCAGGGATTTCTAAAGAAATTTCTCTTGATTAGAGAATTCCAAACATTGGCCAAAAAACTTCAAGAAATTGGGGAGAAAATATTTCCTTAAATATACTGTGTGAGATAATCAAGAGAAACAGTGAATAATGCCATGTCAAAAAATAAGGCACAAAATACCATTAAATACTATGAAATGTACCTTCCTCTAAAATTTCAGCCTTGCATGTTATCTCGGCATGTGTAGACTGTAGTTTTCATTATCTATGCTTGTTTGAACAGCTGCAGAGCGTTAAATACTTAATTTATCATAATAATATTCCTTTTCCCCCCCCACTTTTGTAATGCTGTACATACTCCAGTAGAGCTCTCCTAGAGAGAAACAGTTTACTTGTGTTTTTACCAGTGGGAATGGCTTATGGCTGCTTTTTATTTATTTTATTTATTTTGATTCCAGGGACATTAAGCATATGCCACTTCCATTAAAGTCTGTGGGAGCTCTGGATGCTCAACACTTTAGACAATTGGGTAGTTTGCTCTTTATTTTAACAGTATAACAAAGCCTACAATATTTAAAAACGGGGTGAAAAATAGGCAAATTGACAGCCATATGTTGGTTGCAAATCAAACAAAAGCTATATTTACCCCTTGAGAAAATACAGTTTACAACAGTGTTTAGGACAGGAGGGCTTTGGTAGGAATGATGTGTAGTGGGGAGAGAGTATAGTAATTGACTCTAATTAGATAATCCTTCTCAGACTATTCCTGAAGGATTCATGGTTAAGACTGTTGCTAGTTTCATTTTTTTTTATTTACAGACACATCTTTTATTCCGACTTAAACTTCCTTTAGTCCTTTTTACATAAGTAAGACTGTTACCTTCATAGGTAATGCAGATCATCCCTAAGTATACTGGTATTACCATCCATATTCTTGGATGATGATTTTTATTCTGAGGTAGTTTAAAGTCAACATCTGGAAATAGGAAGAAAGTTGGAAGGAAAGAATCAACGAATATTTTCTTGCTATTTTAACAGGTTGGAAAGTACAGTAACCGTAGGTCATATCCCTGTCCAGCACATATTACATGCGAGTGGAGGAGATGTCTCAGGTCCCTCCTTCCCTCTTGTTCACTTACCCAGAATTACTTTAAAAAAGCTCTCCATGTAGTCAAATTCCAAAGGGGTAGCCGTGTTAGTCTATTGTAGAAAGACAACAGAGTCTTGTGGCACTTTTAAAGACTAACAGATTTATTAATCGCATGAGCTTTTTCTCCCACGAAAGCTCATGCGATTAATAAATCTGTTAGTCTTTAAATGTGCCACAAGACTCTGTTGTCTTTAAAAAAGCTATTTGGGTCTTCAGCACCTTTGTTCCCTGCTTTTCCTTTGGCCATATTTTGACTTAAGTGCTTACTAGACTTGTAGGAAAAGTCTGTCTCAGGTTGCTTGGCTGATGAAGGGGAAACTTAAGGGACTTGATTCTTTCTAGACTTTCTAAATGAAGAGATCTGTAGTGTTTGGGAGTGTCTGCTTCACTAACAGAGTTTGGTCCAATAAAAGAGATTACTTTGCCACCATGTCTCTCTCGTATCCCGAGACCAATACGGCTACAACACTGGCCACAAATATAGCTTGACAGTTATGAGTCGTGGATACTAGCAGATGTTCTTTCCCACGAATGAAAAATAATATAGCTTTATTCTCCAGTTAATGATCCATTTATTTTTTGGTTTCAAGAACAGGTGATTATTTATTTGAGGTCAAGACATATTATTTCTACCTATCTGTTTCTGTAAGTGCACAGATCTGCAGGTGTTTAAGCATGTGAGTTCTCTCCCATCCATAAACACAGGCAATTAATTCTCTTGCCTAGTTGTCTAGACAACTAACTCTTACTCTCCTCCTCCCTCCTCAGAAGCCTTCTCTTGCAGAAATAGGGTAGCCTCAGGAGGCCTACACGCTGCATCAGAAGCCAAAATAAGTTGCATATGTAGCTTTCCACCCCAAAAGTGCCCTCTGAGTTAATTTGTTTCCTAACATGTACTTTTCAAACCTGTAACAATCATCTTAGCTTTCAATGTTACAGGAAATTATTTTAATATTTCTATTTTGCTTTTGGGGATTTTTTTTTCTTGTTCACGAGACCATTGTTTCAATGTAAGCGTTGGTCTCTCACATTGATAATATATAGACGTATCTTAGGTTTTCATTTACTTGTTCGTAAGATTGTATGTTGTTTTCCATCAGGATATTAGAGTTTGTAGTTAAATTCACCTAATCTGTCTCAGGGCCTCTAGTTTAAGATTCAGTGAAAGGCCCTTTTATACAAGGAAAACTGATTTTTAGTTTTGAATGGAGGCTAGTTCCACTGCTCTGATATCCTGCTATTCACCTGTCCCTTTTAACCAAGTATAATGTAGCTTTATTCTCTTCAGGTAAAAATCAAAGGTGCTGGTAATATGTGCATAACTTTCACTGTTCTTAAACTTAACTTAAATAACACTAAACATTGTGATTTCTCACTTTTGGCAGAAATCATCATAAGAAACTTTCATGTCTGTCTATTGGCACTGGAGAGTGATCCTATGTAAGGAAACTGGCAGCTGCAATTGCTTCGTAACAGAGAGCCAGTCTAATGAGGAGAAAGAAGAAGATATTGAGCCACAAATTGTGGTATCCGACATCATCCAGCTTGTGCAAGAGAACCAGCAGGTGGTAGCAAAGCAGGCAGGTAAGAAAAATCTGAGTTTTGCAAACATTTCTTACTGTTGTCAAGCGATAGAAAATCTGCATAACCCACTATCTGAGTGTTGCTGGTTGGATGGCATAGCTTAAAAAATTGGTTGAATTCAGCAAGGAGGCCAAGTTCAAGGTGCTGGGCTGTGGAGGGGTTCTGGGCTGCCCCTGCCGTGACCAGCCTGGCGGGGTGTTGGAGGGGGCCCAGCTGGAGCTGGGGTGCAGGGGCCCTGGGGCCAGAGGCTGTGATCCACAGTGCTCCCGCCCTACTCCTGGACCAGCTGGTCTGCTCCAGGAGGCAGGGTGGGCTGGTGCATGGTCTCTGCTCTCCGGGACCGGCTGGGTGGCCTCTGATGGGGTCCTCCAGGGCCCGGAGCATTGCTGGGCCACCACATGGGGGACCTTGGCGGCAGCCTCTGGGCCCCAGGCCCTGGCCACCCCAGCATTGCCTGGGCCACTTCCAATGCCCCCCCATACCCCTCCAGTGCTGTGCCGGCCTGAGCCGGGTTGGATCTTGGTGGGGGCCCAGGGCTGCAGCCCCTAAAGCCCCTGCACTGATTTGGTCCTGGGAGGGGGTGGGGGACATAATGGGCTCTGAGGGGTGCCCCTCAGCAATTCCCACGTGGCCTGAAGGGCTAACTTGGCCCCCCTTCCCCTCCCTTCTCCAAGCAGCAGGGGAATTGGGTGGGTGGGGAAGCTGCCCTCTTCCAGCTGGGGCCAGGCTGTGGGGCTGCTGCCCCAGGACAGATAAGTATGGGGCAGCTGGGGGGGGGGGGGTCTGAGACCCCTCCTGCCTTGTGTGGGTGGGGTGGGGTGGGAGCTGCAATGTGTGGGGGTTGTAGGGTGCCCAGGGGGGTGGGCACAAATGTGGGCTTGGCTCCTGTGCGTCAGACACTGTTGGCATGCTACTGGCCCAGGATGCCATTTTCCCTAAGGCTGACTCAGAGGACAGAGCTCTCTTTTATCAATATTGTCAGCGGATACTCACAGCGGACTATGTCCATGGCAAGTTGTGTTCCAAACCGTTAATCGCAGTGCAAAACACCTTAAAAGTCATAGCTGCTGGAAAAAATTTCATTCTTAAATGTCAAAAGATACAGGAACAGATTTTCTTCAAACTGGGGAATGGGGGGAGGCACAGCTGCTGAGAGCAAGCATGAGAAATTTCAGCCATGAATGTAATTTTTTAGGAAAGTTTTATGAGATTATGAAAATAAGAGCTCTGCATGAAAGCTCCTTCTAAAGTGTTGCTGATGATGCTAATCACACTAAAACAAAGTGAAATCATTGTGTTTGTGGCCCTTTTTAATGAGCTTTTATTTTTATACATTGGTCTCATTCATAATGCAGATTTCTGCCTTTGGTCAAAGTATTGCTTAAAATTAGTTCTAGAAAGAATTACAGTTGCATGATTTACATATTTAAAACTGAGTTTGTATAGTGAGTTCATTAGGAGGTGGATGGTAGATTAGCTCTTTCAGTGCTCGTTCAGGTGATTTCAAGCCAAATTAACCTCATTCCTTTGAGTTCTGCTTTTAAGAAAACTATTGAGCATAGCCTATTGAAGCAGAACACTTTTTTGATAGGGAGTGGGGGAATACTGGTACAAAATATTTCTATAGGGAATAAATTACAGAACTAGTAATGGAGTAGTCTCTTTTCTGTGTCCATATTTTGGCTCTCATAACAAATATCAGGATTTTAAAATCTCTCATGAAGCCTAGTAATCTGAGATAGGTAGAACTAAAGAGCACTCACTGCCTTTAACCATCTGCTGTTAGTGTTAAGTTTTAATGTCTTGTCTTTTTTCAAAAGTCAGTCTCCCGGTTATATTATTACCGGTAATCATTATTTGTATTGGAATATCTCCCAAGAGAGCCAGTCAGGATGTGCTAGGCACCATACAAATACATTGCAGGGGGGGCTATTTCTGTCTCAAAGGGTTTAAGTCTAGATTAAAATGTCATGGGGAAACATACAGTGGAAAGAGAGGACGACAAGTGGAACACGGACTGAAGTGTGACATGTTACAGACAAGCTGTATACAATTACTTTGTTTGAGGTTGCATCTGTAATATTTCCCTCTTTCCTCTGTCATGTGAAGAGCTGGTTTAGGGAAGGGGGAAAAAAATCATGACGACTTGGTCCCTGTCGTTTTATGGAGGAATTTCAATAGCTTTCAACCAGTGCTAGTCAATGTATCTTTTGTCGTTTGGCTTAAGTCTTTAGGCAAGCATTGCTTCCTCCAGTCCTACTGTAGCCTGGCTTGGGTCAAGCTCCTGGAGTGCTGTGCTTGAAAACCAGCTTCAATGGCTACCACCTCCAGCACCTTGTGTTCTAGGAGGGGCTCATGTAGCAATGGTGTCTCTTTTCGCCAGTCGGCTGACTCAGCTCACTTCCCTGCTTTCATTGTGCCTGGAACCTGACTTCTCTGCAATATTTTGTTCCACTTTCATAGAATCTTAGGGCTGGAAGGGACCTCATGAGGTCATCTAGTCCAACCCCCTGCTAAAACCAGGACCGCTCCCACTAAATCATCCCAGCCAAGGTTTTGTCTAACCGGACCTTAAATATCTCCAAAGATGGAGATTCCACCACCTCCCTAGATAACCCATTCCAATGCTTCACCACCCTCCTAGTGAGAAAGTTTTTCCTAATATCCAACCTTGACCTCCCGCGCTGTAACTTGAAACCATTGCTCCTTGTTCTGTCCTCTGTTAGTACCGAGAACAGCCTAGCTCCCTCCTCTTTGGAGCACCCCTTCAAGTAGTTGAAGGTTGCTATCAAATCCCCGCTCACTCTTCTCTTCTGTAGACTAAAATAAGGCTAGCTCCTTCAGTCTCTCCTCATAAGTCATGTGCCCCAGCCCACTAATCATTTTCGTTGCCCTAAACTGGACTCTTTCTAATTTGTCCACATCCTTTCTGTAGTGGGGAGCCCAAAACTGGACACAGAATTCCAGATGTGGCCTCACCAGTGTCGAATAGAGGGGAATAATCACATCCCTCGATCTGCTGGCAACATTCCTACTGATGCAGTCCAATATGCCATTGGCCTTTTTGGCAACAAGAGCACACTGTTGGCTCATATGCAGTTTCCCATCCATCATAACCCCCAGGTCCTTTTTCTACAGTGCTGCTACTTAGCTGATCGGTCCCCAACCTGTAGCAGTGCATGGGATTTTTTCGTCCTAAGTGCAGGACTTTGCACTTGTCCTTGTTGAATCTCATGAGATTTCTTTTGGCCCAGTGTTCCAATTTGTCTGACTCCCTGAATCCTGTCCCTGCCCTCAGCATGTCTGTCATTTCCCCCCAGCTTGGTGTCATCCACGAACTTGCTAAGCACGCAATCTATCCCATCATCGAGATCATTAATGAAGATGTTGAACAGAACCGGCCCCAGGATCAACCCCTGGGGCACTCGCCTTGATACTGGTTGCCAACTAGACATTGAACTGTTGATTCCTACCCGCTGAGCCCGGTGATCTAGCCAGTTTTCTATCCACCTTACAGTCCACTCATCCAACCCATACTTCCTTAAGTTGCCGACGAGAATGCTGTGGGAAACCGTATCAAAAGCCTTGCTAAAGTTGAGGTATATCACGTCAATGGCGTGGCTTAGAGTAAAGTCAACGGAGTGGGTTAGAGTAAGGTCAAGGTGGCTCTAGAATTTGCAGAAAGGTACATGTGCTATTATGGCATATGGTGCAAGCCATCTAAAAAACGGCAAGTAGGAATGCTATGACAAATAACTTCCAAAGGAGGGTGCTACAGACAAAGCTGTAGAAAAGTTAGAACCTAAGCACAGCTCAGCATGGGGGTTTAAAGAATCAAAACAAGCAAAGATCTGAAACAGAAAATAAAACTTGCACTTTGGTGCAAGGTTATGCAATAAGATGTACTTACCAAATAGAAAATATTTTTAAAAATTACAACTTTATAAATTGGGCTTTCTTTTTTATTAGTTTTTATGTGGAAAATTCCAAGAGAACTGAAAAAGCAGTTGAATGTATGTATCAGCAATTCATATGCTGAAGCACAAAAACTTGTAACAAAAAATTAAAAACCAATTTAACTATTTTGAAGCTGTAATCAGCTATTGTATACAGACTCTTGAAATGCTCAGCTGTTACATTGATTAAATCTTTGAAAAATGTTCTCAGCCTCCACTAAAAATGTTAAATTACATAGTTCTCTGTGTACAGCAACCAACAGTTTTTCAGCCTTAGATTGCCTGCTTTGAGGGATGTTCTAGCAGGTGTAATTCAATAAATCTGAAACGGATTTTCAGGTACGATTGTATTACCAAGCTACTGTTGTGTACTCGTCTTAACAGCTTAATGGGAGTACAAGCCAAAAAAGGAAATAACATGCACCAGTTCCGTTAAGCATTTATAAATTCTGCTGAATCCACTTATGTATTGGATTCAAATCATTCACCACCATCAGCAAATGAGGATAAATGCAGGATCTTGGTAATGTTTTTTTCTCATTTCCTAATAAATAGTGATATGTGAAAATATTACAACTTTTACCATATGTTACCCATAATTGACTATCCTCTTAGAAAGGGATGTGTTAATACATTCAGATTAAATCCCTTCTACTTTTGAATATTCTGGACAGAACTAATTTCCCCTACCACTTAAAAAAATTGTTATACTGAGTATGCAGCACAGATAAAATTAGTCATTCAAGCTCTTCATTGAAAATAAAAGATGCCCCTGAATCTTTAATGTCATAAGTAGTATTTTTGCCCAATTGAAAGTTAAACTTTACAGTAATACTTAAAAAAATTATCATGTGTAATAAACTTGCTTTTTCAAGTTCTTTGACTGAAATCTGACTATCAATGAATTTGGGGGTGGGGGGGAATCTTAATTATCTCTGCACATTACTAGAGGAAAATTCCTCAAACTGTTTTATGGACCAGGTGGTATTTCTCAAGCAGATTTATCATACTTGATACTTTATTGGAGTTAACCTTGGTTTTATTTGCAAGGCTGTGGATTCAAAGCGATTGTCATAAGAAATATAACTGGCCTGTGTGTAGAGAAGATACTGGTAAAAACAATTGCCAGAATGGATCACTAGTTTGCTTGAATATAGAAAGAACTGAAAAATATGTTTATAGGCCTCAGAACTGTTGACAAGTTCCAAAGGGGTAGCCCTCTTGGCTTGGTTCTCTATTAGTAATCACTGTGTAATATGGCGCAGCAGGATTGTTTTTACTCTGACAAATAGAAAACTGAAAGTATCGAGATAGAGGGCTGTAATTTGGCCTTTCACACTCAATTCGAATGTTAGCATATCTTTCATTTAACAAAAAGGTTAGTGTAGAGTTGTTCAGATGAGAATTTATAAACCTAGGTCTTGTCTGTGTAGACGGTAATCCCATGATGTGTGGGGTTTTTGTTTTTTTTCGTTTGGGGTTTTTGTTTGGTGTGCTTGTGGGTCGTGGGGGGGGGCCCCCCCCCCACGAATAGGGATTTGTGCAAATGCCTATGAATGAAAATCTCTTCTCTCCCCAACTCTACTACACTGGCTAAGTATACTGTGTGCCAATTTTTCACTCATGTAGGGCGACATTACTGAAGTTGTATATACGTACAGTCAAATGTTTGCTAATTTGCCTTCATAACTGGAAGACCCACTGAGGATAACTGAATCTGGTAAGTGAACAATTTGTAGATTTAGGACCATCATGATTCACTAATCTGACCCCTGGCAGAACAAAGGGCATAGGATTGCCGTGTGTTACTTCCTGCTTCAGGTCCAATATCTGTGTTTGATCTAAAACATACCTGGTAAAGAACATTCAGTCTTGATCTTAAAATGTCCCTGTGATGGAGAATGTACAATGTCCCTTAGTAAGCTGTGAATTACTTTGTTTGAAAAAAAATTACTGCACCTTTTCTCAAATTTTGAATTTATCTAGCTTCAGCTGCAAGTTGTTGGCTCTTGTTATACCTATCTCTGTTAGATTATTAATTTCAGTCTCCGGTGTAGGTATTTGACTGTGATCAGCCAGTTCCTTAACCTTCTCTTTGGTAATCTAAATAGATAGACTCAAGGAGCACAGTTGCTATAAGGCATGTTTTCCAATCCTTGAATCATTCTAGTGGTTTTTCTCTGAGCCCTCTTCAGATTATAAACATCTTTCTTGAATTGTGGCTATCAAAATGGGACATAATATTCCACTAGTGGGTGGGTGGAGGAGGGAGGGCAGAAGAGATACTAGAACTGTCATGGGGTATGCAAACCCCATGCTGGCCACAGGATAATTGAACATCTGGGGGCTCATTCAACCATGTCCTGCCATGCTGCAATAGGTATCGGGCTTGGGGAGAGAAGATAATTGGGGCAGTTAGGCTTAGCTGGGGGCTGACTGGGAAAGGCTGTGGGGCTTCAAGCTCTCTCTGGCTATGTACACACGATCAGATTAAAGCGCAACATGGCAATCGCGCTATAAAAAACACGTGACCTTTATTGCAGGATAGCGCGTATACATATCACTCCTTGTAACGCAACAGAATTCTTTGCAATATCATGGTGTAGCACAATGAATTCTGGGCACCTATCCCACAGTTCAATTTTCCCTCAATCGGCGCTTGGAATCATGGGATGAAGGAAAGGAACGCAAAGCACCATGGGTAAACTCTGTTTCCCATGGTGCACTGTGTTCCCCTTGCATCTTCCTCATTGCCAATAGCAACTCGCGCCTATTTTCAACAGTGCAGTGACGCACCGCACCACTTGCGAGCAATCACAACAGCGACAGCATGGATCCTGCTCTGATCTCCACTGTCGCCTTCAGCATTCTAAATACATCTCGGCTGGTTGCTCAGTACGCAATGAGCTCCGAGTCAGACGAGGACGCCGAGGAGCAGGGGCTGATCGATGCCCTGCAGAGCAACAGCACCGCGTTGCTCAGCTCCTTCACCGATCATCTGCACACGGTGCAATGCCGTTTCTGGTCGCAAGAGACGAGCACCGAGTGGTGGGATTGCATTGTTATGCAGCTGTGGGATGACGAGCAGTGGGTACAGAACTTTCAAATGCGGAAAGCAACCTTTCTGGAAGTGTGTTCAGAGTTGGCCCCTGCCCTGCGACGTAAAGACACCAACATGAGGTCAGCCCTAACCGTGGAGAAGCGTGTTGCAATTGCTGTCTGGAAGATGGCGACTCCTGACTGTTACCGGTCGGTTGCAAACCAGTTTGGAGTCGGGAGGTTCACCGTCGGATTAGCCCTCTCACAAGTCTGCGGAGCCATCAATCGCGTTCTGCTACGGAGGACGGTGACGTTGGGCAATGTTCGAGAGATTGTGGACGGCTTTGCTGCCATGGGATTCCCTAACTGCGGAGGAGCCATAGATGGCGCACACATCCCTATTTTGGCTCCAGACCATCTCGTGACCAAGTACATCAACAGGAAGGGCTACTTCTCCGTGGTGCTGCAAGCACTCGTGGATCACAAGGGACGTTTTACGGACATCAATGCTGGGTGGTCGGGAAAGGTGCATGATGCCCGCATTTTCAGGAACACTGGTCTGTACCAGAAGCTGCAAGGGGGTACCTTCTTCCCAGATCAAAAAATTACTGTGGGGGATGTGGAGATGCCCATAGTCATCCTCGGAGACCCAGCATACCCACTGATGCCATGGCTCATGAAGCCGTACACCGGTAACCTAGATCGCAGCAAGGAGCGGTTCAATTACAGATTGAGCCGCTGCAGAATGACTGTGGAGTGTGCCTTCGGCCGTTTAAAAGGACGCTGGCGATGTTTGTATGGGAGGTTGGACTTGGCGGAGGACAACATCCCTGCTGTGATTGCGTCATGCTGTGTCCTTCATAACATTTGTGAAAGTAGGGGAGAAAAGTTTTCCCCGGGGTGGGCTATGGAGGCACAGCGCCTCGAGGAAGCATATGAACAGCCAGCCACTAGGAGTATTAGGGGGCCCAAGGAGAAGCTGCTCGCATAAGGGAGGCACTCAGGGACCATTTCAATGATGCCCTCCCCTAGTTAACTTCCAGGACGCATCAGGTGCACCTTATGAGATTTTCAATGTGTACAAATAAAGCCACTCTTCAAATTATTTGTCACTGTTTTTATTTAAACCTAAAGGGAGGGGGGTTACAGGTGGGTGTAGCTGCAGGTCTCTAAAAAAGTAGCTCTGGGGGGGACTGGATGTTGCAGTGTACCAGGGGGATGGGTGGCCTTCAAAGAGGACTACATGGTGTGGGAGGCAGACACGGCTGAACTGTATGGAGTGGAGCCCATACATTAATCGCCTGGGTCTGCAAAGCAATCATGCTCTTGAGCAGTTCTGTGTGCTCCTTCATGACGCTTATCAGTTCGTCCCTGTGTTTCTGCCTCCTCTGTTGGGATTCCTCTCTCCAGGCTCGATTCTCCCTCGTGGATTCCTGTGCTGTTTTCAGCAGGTCCTGAAACATATCCTCCCTGTTTCTTCAAGCGCGCCGCGGAATGTTTCTCATGCGGTCAGCTGGGGTAGACACCGGCCTTGTGAAGGTCGAATCTAAAAAAAAATAATAATAATAAAGCTGTTGTTAACACATAGCCTAGATAACCAATGTAACCTTCCAGTAGCACATTCCACTGGAAGGTGCAGGGCAGTCAACATCCTACGCTTCGCTGAAGCGCACAAGGTACGTCCTAATGGAAAGCTTACTGGGGGCTAACATTCTGCACAGGGCACACAGATGGAACCCGATATCTCTCTCCTCAGAGTGCCCCTGCCCGCTAGAATACATATCCTACATGCCACCGGTTGCAAGCCAGGACCGTATCCTGCTGCACTGTGTGCTGCCATGGTTCCCAGAGCTGTACTTTGCAGCTGGTGAGGCAGAGTATCCGTCTTTGGGAGCGTAGACACAAATGCTCTCCCATCTAACCTGAGTAGTAGGCTCTGGAGGTACATCGAGGAAACCTTTACTGACCTAAATACAGATTATTTTTTGACAATCACTGCTTGTGTTGATGTACTTCTAATGAATGCAGAGTAAAGAGCGTGCACAGCGGGGACTGAGACAGCAAGCACCCCCGCCCCGGACAATGATATTTTAGCAGGAGCCATAGCTGCATGAAAGAGAAACTTACCGGAACCCCCCTCTGCCGCCTCAGAGGACATGCTGCAATTCATGTCTTGGGCGGACGTCTCAGCAGGGGTGCAGAAGAGCTCCTGGCTACACGCTGTTGCGCTTTCCTCCAGGTCATCTTCCATCTCCTCCTTCTCCTCATTGATCACGTCCTCATCCTGTTCGGGTCTGGCATTCACTGGATGAGTGGGGGCCAAAGAGTCCCGTGGACACATTGCAGTGGTTGTGGGGTCCCCACTGAGGATGGCTTCTATCTCCTTATAGTACCTGCATGTAGCAGGCGCTGATCCAGAACGGCGGTTTGCCTCCTTCGCTCGGTGATAGGTTATTCTTAGCTCCTTCACCTTTGATCTGCACTGCACAGTGTCTCCATCATAACCTCTCTCTGACATGGCCCGAGAAATTATGCCAAATGTATCATAATTTCGCCTGCTGCCACGTAGCTGCGCCTGCGCAGTGGACTCTCCCCAGATGCTGATCAGGTCCAGCACCTCTGCTGTGCTCCAAAAGGGTGTGTGTCTTCCACGCCGGGCTGCCATTGCTACTGATGATCAGAGCTGCACTCCACTCCATTCTGTCAAATTCCAAAGGGGTAGCCGTGTTAGTCTATTGTAGAAAGACAACAGAGTCCCGTGGCACTTTTAAAGACTAACAGATCTGACATCAGAAATTGCAACACTGCAAAACCTGTAGGGGAACACTTCAATCTCCCTGCTCACTCCCTTGACGACTTGTTAATAGCTGTGTTGAAACAGATGAATAACAAATCACAGCTTCAAAGAGAGACTGCAGAACTCGAACTTTATATGCAAATTTGACTCAGTTGTCTTGGGGTTAAACAGGGACTATGGATTTTTCTTGCATTACAACAAGTGATTTGACCTCCCCCTCCTCTACGTGCTGTTCCCCAGTGTTTTGAATCCTAACACCTATTTTGATCTGCTGTTACAGCCTGACCTGATGCTATGTCATACACTCCCCTGCATTTAATTTCCTCCCACTCTGTAACTTTCCTATCTTCAAAGCGTCTGACGAAGTGGGATTTTCTCCCATGAAAGCTCATGCGATTAATAAATCTGTTAGTCTTTAAAAGTGCCACAGGACTCTGTTGTCTTTCCACGCCATGAGGAAGAGAACAGGAAGTGAAACAGACGAGAAATTCGAAAATCCCGGGAATCTGATCAGGGCGGGAACTGTTTCATCACGGCCACAGAGCGGGTGGGGGGAAGACCAGAGAGGATGACTTTGGAATGCTGGGACACTTCCGGAGGCCAATCATTGCGCGGTAAGCGTACACACGAGTGGAAAGGCGCAACAGCTGTTCCGCGTTAACTGCTACCACCCTTGTCGAGGTGGTTTTTGTATTGCGCTACAACAAGGCAGTTAACGCGCAACAGCCCTATTGCACGTGTGTACGCCGTTGTTGCTATGGCGCGGTAATGATTGTTCATGTGCGATAAAGTGATCTTGTGTACAAGGCCTCTGTGTGGAGCGTAGCAGGGGCCAGGAACGAATTACAGACTGCTGCCGCTAGAGCCTCTATTGTTTTGGATTTGCTACCAACGACTTGCCTTTTGTTGCTGAATAAGATTGCTGCGGGGGTTGCCCCGCTTGAATGGAGTGACACCTAAATAAACGTTTCCTTGTCTTTTTGCATCTGATCGGGGACCCAGCAGTGGCTTGTTGCAAGCTTGGGACCAGCCTTGTAACAATAACCTTTCTACTTCGTATTCTCCTGTTTTAATCATCCAAGGATCACATGAGCTCTTTTGGCCACAGTGTTGTTCAGCTTATTAGCCACTCTAGCCCCTGTATCTTTTTCAAAGTCCCTATTTCTCAGGATAGAGTTCCATATCCTATAAGCATGGCTTATAGTCTTTGTTCCTAGATATATGGCTGTATTGAAATACAGGGTAAACTGGGCACAAGCAAACAAAGTAATCTAATTCCAAAGGGGTAGCCGTGTTAGTCTATTGTAGAAAGACAACAGAGTCTTGCGGCACTTTTAAAGACTAACAGATTTATTAATCGCATGAGCTTTCGTGGGAGAAAATCCCACTTCGTCAGACGCTTTGAAGATAGGAAAGTTACAGAGTGGGAGGAAATTAAATGCAGGGGAGTGTATGACATAGCATCAGGTCAGGCTGTAACAGCAAATCAAAGTAGGTGTTAGGATTCAAAACACTGGGGAACAGCACATAGAGGAGGGGGGAGGTCAATTCACTTGATGTAATGCGAGAAAAATCCATAGTCCCTGTTCAACCCCAAGGCAACTGAGTCAAATTTGCATATAAGTTCGAGCTCTGCAGACTCTCTTTGAAGCTGTGATTTGTTATTCATCTGTGTCAACACAGCTATTAACAAGTCGTTAAGGGAGTGAGCAGGGAGATTGAAGTGTTCCCCTACAGGTTTTTCAGTAGTGCAGTTTCTGATGTCAGATTTGTGTCCATTGATTCTTTGGCGCAGAGACTGTCCTGTCTGTCCAATATATAAGGCAGAGGGGCATTTCCGGCACATGATGGCATAAATCACATTGGTGGATGAGCAGGTGAACGAACCCTTGATGGAGTAGGTGGCATGATTAGGCCCTGTGATGGTGTCATCAGTGTAGATATGAGGGCAAAGTTGGCAGCGTGGTCTGCTGCAGGGCTGTGTTCCTGCTTTAGTGTTTCTGCTCTGTGATCTGTAGTTGCTGGTAAGTATCCTTTTAAGATTAGGGGGCTGTCTGAAAGCAAGGAGAGGTCTGTCTCCCAAGGCTTGAGAGAGTGAGGGATCATCTTGTAAAATAGGCTGTAGATTTTTGATGATGTGTTGAAGAGGTCTGGCTTGGGGGTTGTAGGTGACGACCAGTGGCGTTCTGTTGTTGTTTTTCATGGGCTTCTCCTGCAGTAGTTGACTTCTGGGTACCCGTCTGGCTCTGTCAATTTGTTTCTTCACTTCTGTGGGTTTGTACTGTAGTTTTAAGAATGCCTGGTAGAGATCCTGAAGGTGTCTGTCTCTGTCTAAAGGGTCAGAGCAAATGCGGTTATATCTTAGGGCTTGACTGTACACAATGGATCGTGTGGTGTGTCGAGGATGGAAGCTCGAGGGATGTAGGTAACTATACCGATCAGTAGGTTTGCGGTATAGGGAGGTCTTTATGTGCCCATCGCTAATTTGCACTGTAGTGTCCAGAAAGTGGATCTCTTGTGTGGAGTGTTCCAGGCTAAGTTTGATTGTGTTGTGAAAATTGTTGAAATCTCTGTGGAATTCTTCAAGGGCATCTTTACCATGGGTCCAGATGATGAAGATGTCATCAATATAGCGTAGGTAAAGTAGGGGTGCTTTGGGATGAGAAGTGAGGAAACGTTGTTCTAAATCGGCCATAAAGATGTTGGCATATTGTGGGGCCATGCGGGTACCCATGGCAGTGCCACTGACTTGAAGGTATAGATCATCTTCAAATCTGAAATGGTTGTGGGTGAGTACAAAGTCACAGAGGTCAGCCACAAGTTTAGCTGTGTCATCATCCTGGATGGTTCTTCTAATAGCTTGTAATCCATCCTTGTGGGGAATGTTAGTGTAAAGAGCCTCTACATCCATAGTGGCTAGGATGGTATTTTCTGGAAGACCATCAATGGATTGGATTTTTCTCAGGAAATCTGTAGTGTCTCTCAGATAGCTAGGTGTGTTGATAGCATAGGGTCTTAGGAGAGAGTCCACATAGCCAGATAATCCTGCTGTAAGCGTGCCAATGCCTGAGATGATGGGGCGTCCGGGGTTTCCTCTTTTATGTATTTTTGGTAGTAGATAGAATATCCCTGGACGGGGTTCTGGCGGTGTCTCTGTCTTGATTTGTTCTTGTGCTGCTTTGGGGAGTTTCTTGAGTAGGTGTTGTAGTTCCTTCTGGTATTCCTCAGTGGGGTCAGAGAGGAGTGGTTTGTAGAACATTCCATTGGACAGTTGTTTATAAGCCTCCTGATCGTAATCCGATTTATTCATGATGACGACGGCACCTCCCTTGTCGGCCTCCTTAATAATAATGTCAGAGTTGTTTCTGAGGCTCTGGAGGGCATTACGCTCTGCATGGCTGAGGTTATGGTGTAGGTGATGTTGTTTGTCCACAATTTCAGCCTTTGCCTGGTGGCGGAAACAGTTTATATAGGAGTCCAGTCTGTTGTTCCGACCGTCAGGAGGAGTCCATGATGAATACTTTTTCCTGCAATGTTGGGAGGAAGGTATCTGTAGGTCATTGTGTTCTACATTGGTGGTGGCGAAATACTCCTTGAGCCTGAGACGGCGAAAGTAGTTCTCAAGGTCACCACAGAATTGTATCTTATGTGTGGGGGCGGTGGGGCAAAAAGAAAGTCCCCGAGACAGCACAGATTCCTCTGCTGGAGTGAGGCTGTAGCATGAGAGATTAACAATGTTGTTGGGTGGGATAGAGGTGCTGTTGTTATCCCTTGTGGTATATTGGAGCCTGGACAGTTTGTTGTCTTTTTTCCAGATGATTCTGTATCTCTGTCCTGTCCTCTTCATTATTTTCTGCTGCCCCAATCTTTGTGTCACCTGTAAACTTCTAGCAGTACTGACTTCTGGTTTTTTTTTTTTCCTGAGTTGCTGATAAAAATACTAAACAGTCTAGAGCCAAGAACTGACCCCTGATGGATCCCATTAAAAACACAGCTGTTGGAAAGTGATTTGCTGTTTATAATTACATTTTAAGACCATTTATTTAACCAGTTTTAATCCATGTAATGTAAGCTAAATAGATTTTGTACAATTAGTTTTTTAATCAAGATGTCTTATAGAAATCAGTACATAGGTTTTGCGGATAAAGGTCATAGTGCTATGTTAAAAAAAAAAAAACAAATTTAAATCAAGTTAGTTCGACAATACCCATTTTCCATTAACAAACATTCATTGACATAACTGCATTATCCTCTTTTTAATTCTTTATTAATTGAGTCCCATATCAGCTATGCTCTGTGTGTGCATGTAGGATCCTAGATATAATATATACACACACTTCTATGCACAATAGACAAGTGGAGTTGGCTGTTTTCTAAAATACTATGAAATTTGACAAATAGTAGTAGTATATATTTATAGAAAAGTAATGAAATACTAGTAATATGAGATTCATTCTTTTCCTCTGCTAAATCTTTGCTGTGAAGTTGAGTGATAACCTTGGGATTTTCATGAATATTAGCAGGCTTGCAGACTAGTGAAATGGCAACTAGCTAGTTGCATCTAACTGGGGATGTTAGGATCTTTTCAGCATGGGAGATGCAGTTTTTAACTCGTATAACACTCACATAGCAAATAGCTATACTTATGTGCTGAATAATTACTGAAAAGATTGTTTTTATCTTTAAACTTAATAGTTTCTTAATAGGACAGAGGCATTTTCTTTATTAAGGAATTCTCATGCAGAAAGTGAAAAGATGTGCCAGTTGGCTGACAGTTAGTGGACTAGTCTTTTGTGTGTCTTTCAAGATGTCTATACAATTTATTTTCAAGTTGGATTGGAAGCATTCTTATTTGTCATTGTTTGAGGAAGGTGGGAACACTTCTTTGAAAGAGTCTCATAACAGAATGAAGAATTCTAAACTCTGCCACTGAGTGGTTTTGTGCTGGCAGGTTTTTGTTTGTGATCAGTACAAGACTGGTAGTGAAGTATTATGTTTTTAAGATGTAAAGTGGCTAAAGAACTGAGTTGGCAAACTCATTACTATTTAAAAAGCTGTTTGTTAAAGTAGGACTACAAATGTCCTTTTTACATCAGCCAGAGATGCGTTGCTCCCCAAAAAGCCCTGTCTTCTTGAGATTAAAAATACATTACTAGTTTATTGAATTGTGTGATCTGACAAATGATTTAACTTTCATCTGGTAAAAGCTTTGTTCTGCCAAATAGATGTATAATAGAGGCTTAAGTCTTTTTGTTAGAGATATTTTTACATTATTACATTAATAATGCATTTTTAAATCATTAGATGATTGTAGCTGAGATAAAAGAATTGTATATCACTTTTGAATGTATTTTTGTCACGCAGTTCAACATTATTCATATATTCTTTCTGATCTCTATTTACCTATAGAGCTTGGTTTCCCTGCCTCCCCCATCCATCTTTCTGCATGGATAGCCTCTGTCACAGAGGTGGGAGGGTTAAAAAAACAAACAAACAAACAAAACTCGCTATGCATGCATAAGTTTTGCTGAATAAAAATTGCTTCTTAACTAGCTTGTTCATTTTTTGGTATCAACTTCCAGTGAAATTCATCCTGGTGAAGAGGGTCTTGTACAAGATTCTCCACAGTTCATACCACTCAGTCCCCCAAATACATCTTCTGCAGATGGATCAGCTATGCATTTCTCTGGCTTAATATAGATAAAGTGAATTTCACCTGTATGAAGGTGCACATATCACCTTCTGTAGTGGAGTACATGTGATGCTAACTCAGCTTTCTACTGTACATCGTTACCTGTTATACTGAATTTAAAGGAAAAAAATAAAATTTCCATTCCTATGGCTCACTTGCAGGGCAACTACACCTGTATACCCCCGCCATGGTCCACCCAGGGCACCCACTTAAGGGCTTTTCCAATTGTCCTCTCTCTTGTCTCTGCCTCCTGACTGGATTGTTAAGGCTGCATTGCTCTCTGATTAATGCTGTGCTATTCCTAGCAAGCCAGTCTGCCTAAACCAAGGGTCGGCAACCCAAAAGATAAGAGCTGTTTTTTGAAATGCCTTCAAAAACTTGGTTATTGAAAGCTGCAAGGGGTGTAGCCTTCCGGTGTGGGGAGTTATGCCAGGGCGCCTGCCGCAGGATCCCATGGTGGAGGGCAGAGGCAGTCCAGAACCAGGAGCAGGGTCCCCTGTTGATAGAGGGGAACCTGGAGCATGGCACAGGTTGCCTGCAGAGTCCCCTGGTGGTGGTGGGGAGCTCAATGCCTTGAGCTGCAAGGGGAAAGCCAAATGCCACATGCAGCTCCAGAGCTGCAGGTTGCAGACCCCTGGCCTAAATAGGCCAGTATCTGCACTTTGCTTCTCCCCAGAGGCTGTGAACAGCACAACTGTATTCAGTTACAAGTTCCCACACAGTTCTTTCTAAGCAAGCACATTTAATCTTAAAATAAAAACATTACAGAGAAAACAAAACATTGAAAACAACAAAAGAATCTATACACATGCTAAAAAACTTACCAAAGATCACTCCAACTGCAGTCTGCAGGTTTTGTAGGAGGTCAGGTCTTCAAACCCATGACTGGGTTTTCTCCAGGGTTACAAGTTCATGTCTGTCTTCAGACTGAGAACCAGAACCCAGACTGGACAGGTCAGCTTGTTTCTTTATACAGCTTGGGCTTTTTAATTGTAATCTCTGGAACCAGATAATCAGCAGACAGTCCCCCTCATCTCAGCAGGCAGCTTTAAAAGGCTTGGCTTTTGCATAACTGGAAATGGGGAATTATTATTAACCTCCCTCTTGATATTTCTTAGGAAATCCACTTTACTCCTGTTATTTCCAAAACTGCATTTTTGTCTAGCACAATGACAATGTAGTTCTTTGAAAACTCTGGCCTCACATCACATTTTCACCCTTGATTGGTTACATACAATCCCAGCCCCCAATAAAACCTAAACATTTTTTTTTTTTTTTTTTAACTGTCACATACCAGTGTGCTATCCAGGCCAGTGGGGAGATGGCTTGGCTGTTTCACCTGTTACCTGCCTGGTAACCTTGCTCAGAAACTGCCATGCAACTTGGAAGCTCCATCTTCAGCATCTGTGGGTAACTGCAGCCTGCCAGCCACATGTGGTTTACACTCTGACTTTCATCTGTTTTGGTTATACTATAATCCCAGTCTCAAACTTTTTTTCCTCGGAAATGTATGTCTTGTACTGCCCGAACCTCTTCTGGACACTCCAAATGTACTAAGTCCATTATTCCTTTAAGGCAATAATATATACTAGCTTGTTGCCCCAAATGGAATCATCCAGATGCTTCAACTTGAACACACTGGATTAAATAAAACAAGTTTAACTACAAAGAGAAGTTTTAGATGGGGCTGAATAGTGAACTATAAAAATCAGAAATCATTACAAGAAAAAACACTTTTTAATTTCCAGAGGGTAGCTGTGTTAGTCTCTTTTTAGCAAAACAGCTAAGGAATCTTGTGGCACTTATAAAGACTAACAAATTTATTAAAACATAAGCTTTTGTGGGTTACAGCCCACTTCTTCAGACATAAGAAATGAAAACTGCAGTATGCTAGGTGTATATATACACATACATGAAGGGTGAAATAACAAGGTCAATTCAAACAATGTAGATGTGGCCCATTAACAACAATTGATGAGAAGGTGAAACAGTTTAAAGAGGGAAAATTACCTTTTGTAGTGAGCTAGCCACTCTGTCTTTATTCGTACTCAGTCTTCTAGTGTCAAGTTTGCACATGAATTCCAGCTCTGCAGTTTCATGCTGAAGTCTGTTTATGAAGGGATTTTTTGTTTGTTTGTTTGCCGAAGTATGGTAACTTTCATGTCTGGTGCAGAATGTCCAGGGAGATTGAAATGCTCTCCTAGTGGTTCTTGAGTGTTGCCATTCTTGATGTCTGATTCGTGTCCATTTATTCTTTTGCATAGAGACAGTCTAGATCGGCCAGTGTATATGGCAGAAGGGCATTGTTGCACATCTACCAATATGATATATGCATCATCTGCCAAGTGAATAAGCCACTGATGGAGTGGCTGGTTTGGTTAGATCATATGATGATGTCACTTGATTAGGTATGTGGGCACAGTTGGCAATGGGGTTTGTTGTAGGGAGTGGGTTAGTGTTACTGTTGTATGGTTGCTAGTGAGTATTTGCTTCAGGTTAGAGGGCTGTCTATAAGCGAAGACTGGCCTACCTCCCAAGGCTTCAGAGAATGAGGGATTGTCTTGTAGGATAGGTTTTAGATCCCTGATGATGTGCTGGAGAGGCTTGATTTGGGGGCTGTAGGTGATGACCAGTGGCTTTCTGTTGCTTTCCTTGTTGGGTCTGTCCTGTGGTAGGTGATTTCTGAGGACCCGTCTGGCTTTCTAATGACTCCCTTTTAAAAAAACTGTATTGGGTTCAAGCAGTTTCTCACCATATGCTTCAGGACCCTGCCCCCATAGTCCACAGGCTGTTTCTTTTGTCTTCTCGGGCACAGAGAATGTGTGGGCAGGGAGAGAGAAACAGTTGTCTTGGGGTCTTTGCCTCTCCTTTTTTATAGTTTTGAACCTCTCTTAGTAAAGTGTTTCCAGTGGTGAACAAGGAGACAGGCCATCTGCTAGAAGAAGACAACTCCCTGCTGTTTCTTTGCTAAAATGCAGATCTCTTTGCTCCTGTCTGCTTCTTTGCTGAAGACTGGCTGCTCTTGTAGGTAATGGCCCATTAGCTTTGCTGACCTCTGGCTGGGCGTCGGCTTACCTTTTGTCTTTGAGAAACTGGTTTAACCACTCCTGCCACTTATCTAGGAAACGCACTAGAGTCATGATATAGTAGTCTGATATTACTATTTAGAAAGTTGTACAGTCAGCAGTAAAGGCTTCATAGTTTTTTTTACACATCTGTTCCTTTACTAACTGTAGAACTTTTTATATACTGGTATCAATAGTGCCTCTAGTTAAGGAATCTGTCAGCATGTTTCTTATAAGCCACTATTTTCAGAAGTTTATCAGCTAAAGTTTTTTCTGTTTGATATTAGATAGTTTTTAATTTAATGTTTTGGCACATTCTTATAACTGTAGAACCTCATGGTGAGATGCACTTAATGGCTAACTGGAGTTACGTATTTAATCACATGGAAATAGATCCACCATATGGGTAATATATATTGTCTCATTGCTTCAAATAATAATATAATTAATAAAAAGGTTGTGTGTGAAATCTTGGCTGTTTTGAAGTTAGTGGAAGTTTCCAGGACTTCACCCAGGATGTTTAAGCTGTACAGGTTGAGCTACATCTTAAAGGAATAAAACAATGTCATTAATTCATGCTGAAAGATTTTTCTTGAATCCCATTTGGCTATATTTTACAGCAAATATAGTATATGTTACAAGAAGGTACCAGCTACATGGAGTAGCTTGGGCCCTAAGGTTCTATGGGTTCAGTAGGCACAACACTGGGAGATAAGGTGAAAGGTACAAACAAACAGTTTTATTAAAATGCAGACAAAGAAAAGAAATAGGAAAGCACCAATGATTACACCCCTTCTGCAAGTGGGAACCCCAGTTAAATGACTGTGGGCGCAGAGCATTGGGAGCGATGACTTGTGGTGGCGAACACAACAGTTGCCCTGATGACAAAGTTCCAACCGGGGTGGGGGGGTGGGGTAGGAATACTACTAGCTTTTATATGCTTATGCTTGTGTAATACATTATGCTTGCAGTTAAGTTGTAAGCTGGCATGCACATCTAATTATTTTTCTCATGTATTTACAACATTCTTTCCCCCAAACTTTATCTTATTATTTTATAGAGCTTACATGTTATGTCTGCTGTTTGGTGGGAGCAAGGTACATCCTTGGTCAGTACCCACTCTGTTTTGCTTATACACAGGGTTAACTTTTGGTCAGGGCTGATTAATGGCCACACCACCTACTAGCAGTTTATCACGTTACAAATTCTTCCGTTGAGCACTACACAATGTAAAGTCATATCTTATTTGAGTAGGGATACTATAGTCGGGAAATCTTAAAGTATAGCAAAAACTCAAGTCTTAATTAGATGAAAGGTGTACCATCAACCAGTAAAAAAGACACATTTTAGTTTGAAATGTTACTTTTTTTTTTTTTTTTTTTTTTGGTTACATAACACATATTTTGAGTATATGTGAAAAGCCGCCTCATTGCCCTTCTTCAAATCCCTCTACCATGGAGTGCACAAAAGTCCTCACGATGATTAGGCAACTTTTCTGTTGTGACCGCTATCTTGTATGCTGATCATTATGGTTTCATTCTTTCCTTGTGTTCTCCTTGTTTCTAGTCAAATTTTGATCCAAAGTTCAGCAGGTTATACATAAGTTTCTGTAGTTGTTATGGATGTATTTTTGTTATGTTTCATCTGGTTCAGTGAACTGGAAGTGAGATTTAAGGCACTGTTTCAAGTACTGCATGCTGCAGAAAATAGTTAAGTGCACATTCCCACAACTTAGTGGGAGATGTATCTGAAGTACTCCTGCAGTAATGTATTTTATTTGTTGGGCAATTATTTATATAGTAAAAAGGCAAACAAACCCTTCACCCCATCTTTTGAACTAGTAAGATTTGCCTGCATCTTGCAAAAAAAAATTTTTTTCTTGGTCTTGTAATCAATAACCCATCAGAAGCAATGGGCTTTTCAATTTATTCTTTTCCTTCAGAAGTTTCCTGCAGAATCTCTTTGGTCACCAAAACTAATATTAATGAAATGGCTTAAAATCTCCAAGATAACTAGCATTATGGTTCAAATTCTGCCTTTGACCCACTTGGTTACATCCATGTTTTGCTACTTAAAACTACATGTTGTTCTGATAGAGGAGCTCACAGAAGGCGGGGGGGGGGGGGGGGTCTAATTTATAGAGTTACCACTCATAAGCCTTAACTCAAAACTTTCCTTCCTTTTGGCACACTTAAAAGGAAGCCTATTTTTCTCAGAATGGCTTTCAGAGAGCTATCATGGTAAAAGACGTGTCATTACCAAATACAAATGTGTAAAACTTTTATAACATTTTTGTGGCCCTTACAGAAGGCAGCCAGCTGCATTGCTGAAAATCCTGTATTTTGTACAGGACCAATAGAAGTAACAAACAAAAAATGATGGCTTCCAGGATTCCATCCAGTGTGTCAGACACTTTTAAATGTCATTTGAGCAGTTTCTTGTCACCTTTTTTTTTTTTTTTTTTTTTTTTTCCCTGAATGGTAGATGAATACTCAGAAAAGACGCTAATCTGGGGAGGAAGGTGTCCTCCTACATTTACCTGCTTATTTCAAAGGCAGCAATTTAAAATGCTTTGTCATCACAGATTCAGAGAGGGGGTTTTAAAATTTTATCATTTGCTTCAAAGTTGGCTTAAGAGAGAAGTGATTGAAGGCTGACTACTGTTTTGAAATGAATTCATCATCTCGATCCACTTCCTCATCACATAAAAACCACCAGCACAATTGGAGTCCTTCTTAGAATTCTCAGTAGACAGGCCAAATACTGAATTAGTGCCTCACTCCTTCAGGCAGATTGGGGAGGTCAGTGCCTTGGCCATGGCCAGAGACCCCTCAGCATTGGAACTAGGAACCCAGCCACTATCGCATGTGCGAAAATAATAACCAAATGCCAGTTTTATTTTGTTGTATACCAGTTTGAGGTATAATGTTTTCCTTTTACAGAGCTTTCCTCATGTTAGAAAAATGGATGGTTCTTTTATGTTCTGTGCAAGAGATTTATTTTTAAATGTAGAAGGAAAAAAACAAGAATTTTTTAAATGTAAATTGGTATAGCTTTCATGGTGGTAAAAGCTACTAGGAGATTCAATGCAATTTCTGTTACGAACCTTCATGTTAATTCACTCATCAGTTACTCAGATATTCCCCTTGTGTACTGAAACTCTTGATGCTTGCTCAGAACTGAAATAGCAATGTTTCTGGAAGTTTTGCCCAATCCGTTTAGCTGCTCAGCTGGATCTTTAAGGTATTTAGGCACCAAAGTTGCCTAGTGGGACTGATAAAAGCGCCAAAGCAGTTAAGTACTGAATTCCTACTGATTTCCAAATCTATAAATCTGACCCCTTGTCTTAATTTATTGGCAGAGGAAACCATTCTTTCTGGTTTTAAAAACTTGATTTATTTTTGTGAATGGATTACATACAGATCTTTCAAACTTCAGTTGTGACATACTTACCATGTAATTATTTTTCACTGTAAGTTTAGGATTGTTGTGGTGTTCACTTAAAACAGTGATAAATTTGATATTGATAGTAAAAGTCTTGTATTGGATTTTGAGGGTTTTTTAATTGCTTGTCCCACTGAGTTGACATAATGTATGTGGGTTTTTTGTTTTAAATAACACAGTGAAATAATACAAATTTTATTTATTTATAAATGTAACACTAACGTTACAAACTTGAGCCCCTGGCCTGTATCTCTTTCGAGTAGACCTGTGCAGCATCTCACTAAATGAAGCAAGTCAAACTATCATCAGGTAAGGAGAGAGAAATTCAGACCAAAAATAGCACTATGGATATAAGCTGTACTTTAAAGTTTTTAGCCATAGTATGATGCATGTTTACAACACGTGTCTCCTCCCAGTGGAAAACAGCATGTGGAAACTATATTTTTTATAATTTGTGGTTTATTTTATTTTTCTTCCTGTTGGATAAACTCCAGGCAAAATGTTTAACGAGTTTTGTTTCTTAAGAATACATACTATTTTTTAGAATTGCTTGTAAGTTTAAAAAATGGTCATACATCAGACCTTTTCCTCTAGCAAGTGGTGTGGGGTTTTTTTGTTTTTGGGGGGTTTTTTGTTTTTGTTTTAGAGGCTAAAGGCAGGATATTTAATCTGGACAGTCATTTAGCAAATAGTTTTATTTTGTCAACTCAGTTTATCAGATTTCTATTTATAGACTTGCTGACTATAAAGTACACTAAAAATTGCAATTCTTTGAAATTAGTTTAAATGATTCATAATTAAATTACTGTTTATTTTTAAAAATGCAAGCTAAGCTAACCAGTGAGCAGGTTGTTCTTCAGAACAGATAAACATAGTTCCATGGGCAATTACAAAGCCTGTTGTGTGGAGGAGATCCTGCTGCTATTACATCTGTTGTTTGTTGATTTAAATTTAATGCTGTTAAATGTAGATGACCTGCTTTTGAAAAAGCTTACCTGATGAGAACTACTTTAGTAAATGACTACATTCACTGGAAGAAAAAAAATCCATTGTAACAGCCTTTTATATGTGTAACTTTCATTGAGGAAGCACCTCAGAGTTGAGTTCTTCCTATCCAGTAAAATGGAGATGATGATTCATCTCTACTTCCCCTGGGGACCCTGCACCAATGGAAGATTTTTTCCATGGTGAACTACTGCTGGATGATCCCTAACTCCTGCAATCTAGATGGGATTGTTAGGGTAATGACAGAACCCAGGCTGGGATGATTTAGTGGGAGTGGTCTTGCTTTAGCAGGGGGTTGAGTAGATGACCTCATGAAGTTCCTTCCAGCCCTAATAGTCTATGATTCTATGAAGGCTACCTAGGGATCACTCCTTCACTGCTGCCAGGGAGGTCTATGGGAGGAGGAGGGTTGGTCCCGGAAAGACTGGGCAATCATGCTGGTAGAGGCTGCTCCAGTGTTGCGTTAACAGCTGACATATGGTTGAGCTTTGTGTGGAGGGAGATCCTGGCCACCTTTGGCAGATCCCAGTTTTGGCATCTGAAGGATCCAGAGGTGGACTGGTCTGTTTATTATAAGAATGGCCATGTTGGGTGAGACCAATGGTCCATCTAGCCCAGTATCCCGTCTTTAGCACTGGCCAAGACCAGGTGCTTCAGAGGGAATGAACAGAAGACAGTAATTATCAAATGAT
The DNA here is from genome assembly GCA_007922175.1 of Pelusios castaneus. Taxonomy (NCBI): domain Eukaryota; kingdom Metazoa; phylum Chordata; order Testudines; family Pelomedusidae; genus Pelusios; species Pelusios castaneus. Next base: position 13,823,755 of record ML685801.1, on the reverse strand, counting down.
CCATCCCCTGTCATCCAGTGCCAGCTTTTGGCAATCAAGGGCTTAGGTACAACACAGAGTATTGGGTTGCATCCTTGACCATTTTGGTTGATTGCTGTTGATGGGCCTGACCTCTGTGAACTTTCCTAATTCTTTTTTGAACTCTGTTGCAGTTTTGGTCTTCACAACAACTTCTGCCAGTGAGTTCCATGGGTTGACATGTATTGTGTGAAGACGTACTTCGTTATGTTTGTTTTTAAGCCTACTGTCTCTTAATTTAATTGCGTGACACCTGATTCTTGGGTTATACACAGGAGTAAATAACACTTCCTTATTCACCTCCACACCATTCATGATCTCATAGACCTATGTCATCTCCCCTCTTTGTCATCTCTTTTACAAGTTGAAAAGTCCCAGTCTTTTTAATCTCTTCTCATGTGGAATTTGTCACACCTTAATAATTTTTTGTTGCCCTTCTTTGTAACTTTTCCAATGCTAATGTATTTTAGGATGGAGCAGCCAGAATTGCATGCAGTATTCAAGGTGTGGATGTACCATGGATTTATATAGTGGCAGAAAATATCTCTCTCCCTTTCCTAATACATCCTAATATTCTGTTAGCTTTTTGACTATTGCTGCAAATTGAGCCAATGTTTTCAGAGAACTAGTCACAATGACTCCAAGATTTTTCTTTAATGGTAACAGCTAGTAGTTTAGATCCCATCATTTTTTAAGTTCCAAAGGGGTAGCTCTGAGTCTAGTTTAGCAAATCAAACAAGGAGTCCTGTGGCACTTTTAAAGACCAACAAAATTTGCTTAACACATGAGGCTTTGATGGAGAAAATCCCACTTTGTCCAGCGAGTCGTGTCTCCAAAAAATGCTTTCTTATGGGAGCTTGTTGTATTTCTGATCACCCACTTACTTACCCTAGCTATGGGGAAATTGAACTAAAACAGCTAACAGGAATATAAAAGTAAAGCCCTTCATTGCCTGCATGTGAAGGTTGGTCAAAATCTTTCTATTTGTGGCAAATTCATGGGTCCTGATTAAAGATTGTATTAAGGACTATGGAGGATAAGTCACTGCTCTCTCTGCATCTGGATATGGAGGGTCCAGGTGGCTTAACAATAATCACTTCCCACTACACTGTATGCAAATCTCATAGCCCAACAAATCTATCTTCTTAAAAGGTCTAAACCAAGCTGTTTTCAGAAACTGAATATTCAGCTCAGCCAGCAGGTGCTGCTGTGGAATAAATGGGATTCACTCAGTGTAAGGGAGAGAAGTTTTTAAATCTAATTTTCAGAATATTTCAGCACAAGGGGGGAAAGAGAGAGAGAAGGCATTACTATAAAACAACAAATATAGTGTATATAATCTTTCCAGTAAGATATGAAAATATAGCAGACTGGGAATCTTATTTATGAGATTTGTAAGTAATTCATAGTCAATAATTTGGGGTACAAGTTGCATGTCCTAACAGTAAGGTTTGGGGAGGGGAGTAACTTTAGATTTGCCTTTTTACCATATGATACAGTTTTGCCAAGTTTAAGATTTTATATTTACTTCCTAAAAAAAATACTAAGATGATGACTATAAACCTATGAAACACAACTTTGGAAAAACCACA
>ML685801.1:13799150-13822045 GCA_007922175.1 Pelusios castaneus | reverse complement strand
CATTTCTTCTAATAGCATCTATCTACAAAATTACTTGTGTACTGGATATCTCTCTCTCTCTGCGTGCGTGCGTGCGTGCGTGCGTGCGTGCGTGCGTGCGTGCGTGCGTGCTGTATACACTTTAACACTATTTAGTGCATTTAGCATGTAGCCCTACAACTAGATCACTTAAAAATGCACAGATGCTTTTAGGCTACAGACTTTACAGGCTTACTGTTCCATTGAGTATCTCTTACCACATAAGAACTGCCTTACTGGGTTAGACCAATTGTCCATCTCAGAATCCTGCCTCCAGTGGTGGTCAGTAACAGAGCATCATGTGAAGTACATAGAACAGGCGAATTTGGGGATGGCTCTCTTCCCATTTTCCTTTCCTGCCTTCTGGAAGTCAGAGGTTTACAGTCATCCTGAGCATGGGGTTACATCAGTGACTGTTTGGCTAGTAGCCATTGATGAAACTAGCTTTCATGAACTTATCTAGCCAGGTTAAAAAAGGAACTATACTTTTTGGCCATCACGACGTCCCATGGCAATGAGTTCCATGGGTTATTTGTGTGAAAAACCATTTCTTCTTTTAATTTTATTGGGTGATCCCTGGTTTTGTATTGTGGGAAAGGATGAACACTTCCTCATTTACTTTTTCCACACCTCTGTCATAGGGTCCCTTTAATTCATATATTTTCTAAACTGAACAGCACTAATCTCTTCAGTCTCTCCTTGTATGCAAGTCATTCCATGTCCTTGATGCCTCACTCTGAACTTTTTCCAGTTCCACTATTTCCATTTTGAGATGTGACAACCAGAACTGGACACAGTATTTGAGGTATGGAGGCACCATGAATTTATATAGTGATATTATGCTGTTTTTTTTTCCTAACCGTTCCTAACTATTTACTAGTTACTAACGTTCTGTTTGGTCTCTCTGACCACTGATGCACATTGAGCTGAAGTTTTTCAGAGAGCTATCCACATGGACTTCAAGATCTTTCTTGAGTGGTAAGTTAATTTGCAAACCATCGTTATATGTATGTGGTTGGGATCCTGCCCACCAATGTGCTTCTGCTATATCTAGCAATGAAAAGACATCACTGCGCTGTCTGTAAATATAATTTACAAATTAATATAGATCCTGAATGAAGAATTGTGATAGAATATACATGTTGCTAAAGCATTTCTTTCTTGAATTCATTTTTTAATTCCTTCATTAAAAAAAAAAAAAAAGTCACTTCTCTTATTGGAGGTAAAGATTGATGGAATAAATTTTCTAAAAAATATGTCACACTGCAAATAGCCAAGTTGCCATTCTGTATCATAGCCTGTCTCTTTCTTGGCACAATTCCAGTTAAAAGAATCACAAAGAATACTGCTTGTAATTATGAGGTGTAAAAATGAAGTCATGAATTTGGTGCTCCCAGTAGTAAGAGGCATGACTGTGGTGTGGTGATTGTGTGATTAGATTCTGTGCTGTGCTCTAACAGAGCTTAGGTAAGGTGGCTTTATGACTAGATAGGCCCTGGTAGAATTTTGACAGGCCCGGGGCCGTAAGGATATGTCTACACTGCAATACCTCAAAGCCTGGCCCAGTTGACTTAGGCTGTGTGGCTAAAATTATCAGTTTAGATCTTTGGCCATAGGCTGGAGCCTAGGATCTGAGATCCACCTTCCTCGTGAGGTCTCAAAGGCCAGGTTCCAGCCAGAGTCCGAACATCTAAGTGGCGGATTTATAGCCCCGTGAGCCTGAGTGAGCTGACCTAGGCCAGCACCACAGCGATGCTGCATGTCATCTATTACTGTGTAGCCACACCCAGTCCAAGATACATTAGCCTCTTTGGGCTGTTTTGGGGCAGAGGGCTGCATGCTGCAGCTCCATCCCTTTCTGACCACTATTGCATGAGGGGATCTGTGGGTCTTCCACAGCATCTGCTCTGGGGAATCCTTCCAATGCCAAATGGAGTGGCATAAAGGGGTCCTAAAAACACAGCTTGCCTTCTACCCAGAGTAAAGAAGTCAGAGTGAGGATGAAGATGTCTTCCTCAGTGATCAGGGTGAATGGTGTTTGCACAAAATGTTGCAGAATTCTGTTTTGCAAGTTAGCAAGGATCTCGTGACAGCTCTGTCTTGTTGAATGGAAAAGCATCTGCTGCCATTAGTTTCCATGGAAACAAGTTTGCTGGGAATGGACTAAACTAACTGACTGTCATTTTTACTGACTTTAAAATTTAGGTAGATATGGCTGAAGTTTAACATTTCACCTGGAGCTTCTTCTTTCATTTGGCTTGCACAGTGTGTCCTTTTTCTAACTTGCAAAGTAAATTCCCCACAGGAAGAGATTAGCTACATGCTTGGCATCTGGGACAAAGCAACAAGAAAAGTTGGTATTTATGGCTACGTCTACACTGAAAAGTTAATTTGAATTAAGAAAGCTTAATTCAAACTAACTAAAGCCATGGCTACACTAGGCTTTAGTTAGTCTAATTAAGGGCTTCATGAATTCGAACTAATAACTTCAAATAGGCTATTCGAAGTAAGGGTTAATTCAAACTAGTTACTTAGAATTAACCAACGTGGCCATGTTAGTTCGAACTAACTAGCCCATTGAATTCAGTGGAAATCACTAATTCGAACTAAGCAAGTGCCATGAACGGCACTTGCTTAGTTCGAACTAATTTTTTCTAGTTTGAATTAAGTTAATTCCAACTAACTAAAATTAGTTCGAATTAGTTAGTTCGAACTAACTAATTCAAACTAATTTTAGTAAGTGTAGACATAGACTATGAAGCTAAAAGTTAGGGATGTCTTGTTTTGAGTGACTGTTGAATTATATTTTTGACTTAACTGCTAAGTTTAATGTTGCTATTTGTATGTTGCTACAGGTACAAATGATTTGCAAGTTCCAAAGGGACAGCCATGTTAGTCTAGGTCGGCAAAACAAACAAGGAGTCCTATGGCACTTTTAAAGACTAACAAATTTATTTATCACATGAGCTTTCACAGGAGAAAATCCCACTTCATCAGACGCTTTGAAGATGGCATCTGGCTAAGTGGGATTTTCTCCCATGAAAGCTTAAATGATTTGCAGAGTCTGGTGTTGGGCAGCTGCTGGAAGAGTTGCTAACGTTTTTGTTTCTTAATATTTTGACAGGAAGTTGGTCTTGTATGTAGTTTGTTCAGCTTTATTCTGCATGAACTGCACATATATGTGCTTTGACAGAATGGTATTTTGGTGTTTGTTGCAATGCAAGTTTGATTTCACGTTTCAAATAATGCTTGTTGCAAAGATTTATTTTGGCTTGAAAAGCTGAGACTGGTAATAAACACTAAAATATACTAAATAAAACACTAAAATATACTAAATAAATTAGGGTATGGTAGACTTTAACTGACTCTAAAAGTATCTTTTTGACAGAAGCTAATAAAACAAAATAGTTTAAGAGCCTGAATAGTGATTTTTAATGTATTTATGCATGTAGATTTCTTTTTTGACTAGAACATTTAATGGACCTTCAAGTGAATTACAGGATCACGGATATGTGAGGAGAAATCGGATTTGTGTTTCTTCCTGTTAGCAAAGCTGTTTCCCATATGTAATTGGAAAATAATGCTCAGTACTGAGAGAAGTACCCTCTCTACAGAAACACTTCTGTAGATACGTTGACAAAACATTGGTTACAGCTTGGCAAATGTTATGGAGGCACCTGGTCATGATTTTCATAGCTGGGGTTGCATTCTGAATTGAGCTTAAAATGGGGCATACATTTCTATTTTTTTCATATAGCAAGCAATCAGTCAGTGTGAGTTTTCACTCAGGGTTGGTTTTTGTGCCCTTTGAACTCTTTTTTTCCTTCATAAATTTTTAATAGGAAGCCTTTGAACTTGCTCTCAGGCCAAATTTTTTTCTTGACTCTCTCTGCTTTTATTGTTGAACACTGTCTCTCTCAAAGTCGTCTCTCTATAAATGACTCGATAGAGAAGTTGACCTTGAGGAGAACTGTTGCAATGGGAATGTTTTTAAATGTTTGGAATTAGGATTTTAGGAATTAGTTGTGGGTAGGGACAGGGACTGCAAGGACCTATTCTTTATCCTAGGACAGAGAATCATTCATGCACAGCTGCTGACATATTTAAAATATTCTCCCTACCTCATCCAGTGCCCATTATTAATCACTTTAAAAAAAAAACAAACAAAAAAAAAACCCTCAAATATCACTGTGAAGCAAATAGCGTGGCTACTCACAAACATGGCTGACACAAATCCACAAAAGTAATGAAAAGCCAGCTAGCGGTATACACCTGTACTCCTCAGTCCACAAGCATATACATTTCAATTACCACAACTATCGGCTACTATGGACCCTGGATTCTAAGCCCTCAGCCATAACTCTACCCCCTAAGGAATTCCAGTCTTCCATTACCCCCTTTAACTACTCATCTGCATCCAACCATTTGCCAATTTATTGTATTGCAGCACGGCTAATCCACACAACTACTAGTATTGTGGATGAAGGTGAATGTTCTGGTGTTCAGAAAGGTGAAAAGGAGTTCTTGTGAGTAACAAACTATTGTACAAAATTTTAAATGCATATCAAAGTGTCTGATCACAGAATTTAAAACTATTTTAAAAAAATGTTCCTTCCTAGGCTGTTTACCACCTCCTTTTTTTTTTTTTTTTTTTTTTTCCTTCCTAAAGTTTCTCTGGATAGCAGATTTAGAAGCAGGTAAGTGGTTTCTGAGGCAGATACTAAGATAGATCTCTGTCTAGAGAGCTAAGCAGGTGACAGTCCTCTGGAATTTTATTGAGGTGATATAATTTTTTTGCATCTGTGATCCTGAATTGTGCTTTTCAGTGCATTATGTTAGGCATCATCCAGCCTATCTCTGAACATCTTGCCTTGGTGATCGCAACGTTAATAGATTTCACATGTTTGGAATCTCCTGAAAGTAAAATATCTGCCCATGCTGTATTGTACACATTAACAATACCCAGTTCTGAGAATGCTCTTCCAGACCGGCAGCCCATTCACTGAGGCGTATACCTTGTGTCTTGTGATCTGGTTCAGTAGACAGTAAGCACCCCAGAGAGAGTGCATGAACAGAGAGAGGTTGACAGGAGCTGTATAGCTGCCAAGTTTATCATAGCTCTACAATACTGACACTTGGAGATGAGGCTGAGCCAAAGTGAATCTGGGGGCATGATCTCTGTTTGTCTAATAGTTCTTTTCTCTTTCTACCCACACCATGGCCCGTTCCTTCTGCGATCACCTGACTTTTGTTTTAAAGACCTCCTTTATTTCATGTCTAATATCAGGACAATGCAAGTCCTAGTTTTGGATGACTGTGGCCATATGTTACATGCTCTGATACAAATTCATGATTTGTATCATGAAGCATCATGATCTATTGCATTTTGACCTCTGTGGTTCTCCTTTATTTCCTTGTAATGTCTCCCTCCCTACTGTCCCTGTCTCTGCACAGCTCTACATAGAATCATAGGGTTGGAAGGGACCTCATGAGGTCATCTAGAGACCAACCCCCTGCTAAAAGCAGGACCACTCCCACTAAATCATCCCAGCCAGGGATTTGTCTAACCGGGCCTTATATGTTTCTAAGGATGGAGATTCCACCACCTCCTGAGGGTAACGTATTCCGATGCTTCACCACCCTCCTAGTGAGAAAGTTTCTCCTAATATCCAACCTCGACCTCCCCAGCTGCAACTTGAAATTATTGCTCCTTGTTCTGTCCTCTGTTACTACTGAGAGCAGCCTAGCTCCCTCCTCTTTGGAGCACCCCTTCAAGTAGTTGAAGGTTGCTATCAAATCTCCCCTCAGTCTTCTCTTCTGCAGACTACATGTTCTGGTAAATCATATGTGATGAGAACAGGAACAAAATGAGTACTATAAATATGCCAGTTGAATGTGACATAAACCCACTGTGTCAAGTGTTGGAAGGAAATCTTGGCATAGCAGTGAAGTCTGACAGCTGAGCCCATAATTCGGTGAACTGCACCAGAACAATATGATGGGACTATGAATTGTTTTCAAAACTCTGGGGTAAAAGAGTTTGAAAAATGAACAAAATAAATGTCTTTTCAGACTATTTAAAATCGGGTAGCTGGAGGAAAAAATTCTGGTTGCAAACCTTACAAAAAGAGGAGAGACAGCTTAAATATCTGTTCAAATGGAGTAGGTGGGGATGGAGTTCCATGTTGTACTCTAGATATGAAAATGTCATTGCGCTACATATATGGATTGTCTGGATGGAAATGTATTGCTTTATTTGATCACAAGTGGGAAACTAAATTCCTCATACAGTTATCATGTTCACAGAAATATGATCTGAGACTGGAATATAGCCCAGGCAACCTGCTGTTCATGGCAGCTCGCCTATTGCAGACATTTCTCTTTGATCCAGGCTCTAGGCAAAGACATGGAAAATTAAACAGCAGTGTAGGTAAGCCTGATTGACAGAGCAATGTTTGGCATGGAGTAAAGGAAAACAGGTACCACAAAGATGAATTTTTGCTGAAAAGAGTTGAATCCTAATTCCATCTTTCTTAAGAGGTTTTGAAACATGGACAAGGACGTAACAGTGTAGTGAAAAATGAATGAGAAGCATGTATATCTGTTTACTGACTTAACAAGATGATAAAAAATACTTCAAAATTTTGGGTTGGGGAGAAGCAAACAAGCTAAATTCTCAACAAAGCTGAGGTAGCATTGGGAGACGTTTGAGACCATTATACTTGTTAATTATGTGGTTCACAAATCAAGTAGCAATGTTACCAGATACAAATCAAAAACTTATTTTATAACCCATGTTTTCATATGGTATACCTTAGAACAGTGATTTTCAAACTTTTTTCCTCTGGACCCAGTTAAAAAAAATCATTTATGCCCGCAGCCCAACAATTACATCTTTGAGCAATGCATTCCTGTCTTTTGGCGGCAATAGCAGGGAGTGCTGCAACCTAGTACCTGAGGATCTGTGGCCCAGTATTGGGTCCCAACCCTTAGTTTGAAAACCACTGCCTTAGAAATTGCTGATGATGGACAACTGTTTGAAGATACTTAAGGAGTAGTTGACAAATGAGAATTCCTACATCTCATTTCAAATTAATGCTACCAGCAATCAAATGGATTGAAAAGTGACAGAGATTCCACAACCTCCTTAGACAATTTATTTCAGTGCTTAACTACTCTGACAGGAAGCTTTTTCCTAATGTCCAACATAACCCGCCTATGTTGCAATTTAAGCCCCTTTCCCTTTGTCCTAATCTCAGAGGTTGAGAACAGTTCTTCTCCCTCCCTCCCCCCCCCCACCTCTTCGTAACAATCTTTTCGGTCCTTGAAAACTTGTATTCTCCCCCCTACCCTCTGTCTTTTCCAAGCTATACAAACCTGTTTTTTTTTCAATCTTCCTTCTTGGGTTATGTTTTAGAGACCTTTAATTTTTGTTGCTCTTCTCTGGACTTTCTTCAATTTGTGCACAACTTTCTTGAAATGTGGCACACAAAACTGGACACACTCCAGTTGAGGAAAATCCACATGGAATAGAGTGGAAGAATTCTTTCTTGCGTCTTGCTTACGGTACTGAGAGTCCTGCTAATACATCCCTGTTGACAGCACTGTTGACTCCTGTTTAGCTTGTGATCCTCTGTGGGCCCCCAGTTCCCTTTCTGCAGTACCCCTTCCTAGGAAGTCACTTCCCATTTTATAAGTGTGCAACTGATTTATCCTTCCTAAGTGAAGTTCTTTGCACTTTATTCTTATTGAAATTCATTTATTTTAGACCATTCCTCTAATTTGTTCAGATCATTCTGAATTTTAATCCTGTCGTCCAAAACACTTGCAACTCCTCCAAGCTTCTTGTTATTGGCAGACTTTATAAGTATACTCTCCATGCCATTAACTAAATCATTAAAGATACTGAACAGAATCTGGCCCAGAACTGATCCCTGTGGGACCCCATTCAATATGCGCTTCCAACTGGACTGGGCACAACTGACTACTTTTTGGGAATGGTTTTCCAACCAATTATCCACCCACCTTATAGCAGCTCTATCTAGGTTGTATTTCCCTGGAAGATTGCCAGACAGCATCAACAAGCCTTAATAAATTCAAAATATACCACATCTATTACTTACCCCTATCCACAAGGTTTGTTAACCTGTCAAAGAAAGCTATCATATTCGTTTGACACAAAGTGTTCTTGACAAATCTGTGTTGACAGTTTACTTATTTCTAGGAGTTAATTATTTGCTTCATTATCTTTCTGGGTACTTAAGTTGAGTGGTCTGTAATTCCCCAGGTTGTCCTTATTTCCCTCCCCCCCCCCTTTTTTTTTATAGGTTGGCACTACTTTTACCCTTTTCCAGTCCTTTGGACTTTATGAAGGTAATTGCTAATGACTCAACATTTCTTCAGTCAGCTCCTTGAGTGTCCTAGGATGCATTTCATCTGGCCCTGCTGACTTGAAGACATCTAACCTGTCTAAGGCCTTGTACACACTACAAAGTTATTGCGCGATAAAGCCCTTTAATGCGCAATAACAAACAGAGCGTACACACACAACTTACAGTTATTCCGCGTTAAGTCCCTTCTTTTTGCGCAAAATGTAAACCACCTAAACGAGCGTGGTTGCTGCTAACGCGGAATAGTTGTTGCGCGATTGCCAGTGTGTGTACGCTTATCGCGCAATGTGAATATAACGGAAATGGCCCACAATTCAAATTCCATCCCTTCTGCACTTCCGCCTGTACTCTATCGTCGTGACGTCATTTTTCCCGACCTCCTCCTCTGTCCCGCGAATTTTTGAATTCACCACTCTCCCTTCTGCCTCGCTGTTCGGTGCTGCTGCCTCTGTGTGCTTCGCTCGCAATGTCGTCGCGCCGCAGCAAACGAGCTCCAGCCTGGACAGCAGCAGAGGTGATGGACTTGATCGGCATCTGGGGAGAGTCCGCCGTGCAGTCACAGTTACGTGGCAGCCGGAGGAATTTTGACATTTTCGGTCAAATATCCAAAGCCATGACCGAAAAGGGGTACGAGCGAGACACCCTGCAGTGCCGGGCAAAGGTGAAGGAGCTGCGGATAACATTTCACAGAGCCAGAGAGGCTAACCGGCGCTCTGGCTCCGCGCCAGCAACGTGCAAGTACTATAAGGAGCTGGAGGCGATCCTGGGCGGCGATCCCACAACCACCCCGAACTGCACGGTAGACACCTCGGAGACTGCACCCCAAACAGAGAAGGAAGCAGAAGGCGACGAGGCAATTGTGGACGAGGAATCAGAAGAAGAAGACTACGAGGACGGAGAGAACGGAGCCACTGACCCGGGGAGCCAGGAGTTATTTTCCACCCAGCCAGAAACAAGCTCCACTGATTCCTTCTCCACGCCTACCCAGGAATCATCAGAAGGCAGCTCTGGTAAGTCCCGTTCGCAATGTCCTCTATTCTAGGTGCTACAGCTCAGCGTAGACATGGTTTTTTTGCAAGGGGTTTTTGTTTTCGGTGTCCTCAGTTCTGTTCCTTACAGAACTGTAAAGGTGTTACTAGCATTACTTAAAAAGGTCATCGATGTATGCCTCGATTTCCAAGTAGTCGTTCCCTTTCAACTCACTGAACGCGTCATCCAAATATTTCCAGAGTCTTCTCTTGAGATTACATGGTAGAGCATTCCTTTGCACTCCACCATTCAGGGACACTCTTCCTTTCAGACTCGCAAGCACTCCTGCGGGCAACATTGCTGCGCACAGTCCTGCAGCGTAAGGTCCCGGCTTGAAGTCGGCAACATGAAGGAGATGCATTCTCGCTTGCAGAGGCACTCTAAGCAGTGTGAGATCTGCCTCTATTTCAGCCATCTCGGGCACGGGATCAGAACTTGGTGTGGCAATAGTCAACTCTCCGTTGTACTAGCTCTGCAACCCGTACCAAGCTTTGGGAAATCTGTTACCGCCCCCCCATAGGTCCCCTCTTGTGTATTGAAGGAATGTGTGGGGAGAACAACATCATTTGCTCCTGACCGTGGCGAGAACAATAGCGGCATTCTACATTTTTCATATCTGAACAGGAATGACCTTCGGTGGACAGTCTACAGCTGCAGCTGAGCGTCTGAGGAGGATAAGGCGGAGGCCTCGCAGGAGCAAGGAAGACGTCTTCCAGGAGCTCATGCAGTTCCATGAGGCTTCTGCGAGGGAGACAAGGCAATGGAGGAGGCAGTGCAGGCAGGACAGGAGACAGAGCAGTGCGAGGAGAGAGCAGCAGAAGGATGCCCTGATAGGCATCATGCAGGAGCAGACCAACCTCCTCAAGACCATGGTCGGTCTGCTACAGGCTCGCACCCCCCATCATCAGCCTCATATGCCTTTCAGTGCATCCACGCCACATTCCCCCCCCAGACAGTTTTTAGACCACCATGGACATCCATGGTGTAACCCTAACAGAACCCCTCCCCCAACATATGTAGTTGAGTCCCGCACCTACACCCACCTTTAGTCCCTACTCCCCTCAAACCCGAGTTTTGATCAATGTTAATTAAATAAAGTTGAATCCTTGTTAAACTTAATCAGACTTTCTTTATTTGTTTCATTAATTTTACATTAACGGTTTTTGATTCAATGAATGTTTACAGGGGAAAAACACAAAATTTCTAAAGCTTAATTTTTAACAGTTGAAACATATAGGAAATGGTTAGTAACTATATTCAAAGGTACAATTTTAACCAACAGTACTAAAATGGGTTTTTAACGCATCCCTTATGCGAACTGCCCTTAGCTGCGCCCCCCGGATACCCCTCGTGTCTGGTTGCTGGTAGGCATTTTCCAGACGTTGTGCCTCAGTGGTCCAAGAGTTCCTGAATCTCTCCCCCCGGCTTTCACATATATTGTGAAGAACACAGCAAGCCGAAATAACTAATGGGATCCTGTCCTCGTGGAGATCTAGCCTGCCATACAGCGCTCTCCAGCGCGCTTTTAAACGGCCAAAGGCACACTCCACAACCATTCTGCATCTACTTAACCGGTAATTGAAACGCTCCTTGTCAGGATCCAACTTCCCGGTGTACGGCTTCATGAGCCATGGCATCAGTGGGTAGGCGGGGTCCCCAAGTATCACCACTGGCATCTCTACACCGCCCACAATTATTTTCTCGTCTGGAAAAAATGTGCCAGCATGTAGCCTTCTGAATAGTCCAGAGTTTCTAAAGATGCGTGCATCGTGCACCTTTCCAGACCAGCCAGCATTAATGTCCATAAAGCGACCACGGTGGTCCACCAGTGCCTGTAGAACCATCGAAAAGTATCCTTTCCTGTTGATGTATTCAGAGGCAAGGTGGTCGGGAGCGAGAATAGGGATGTGAGTCCCATCTATTGCACCCCCACAGTTCGGGAAGCCCAACTCATTAAATCCTGCGATGATCTCCCTCACGTTTCCCGGGGTCACCATCCTCCTGAGCAGAATACGGTTGATGGCTCTGCATACTTGTGACAGTGCCACTCCAACGGTCGAGCGTCCAACCCCAAACTGGTTTGCGACCGAGCGGTAGCAGTCTGGAGTCGCCAGTTTCCAAAGTGCGATAGCCACACGCTTCTCCACGGTCATGGCGGGTCTCATCCTCGTGTCCTTGCATCGAAGGGCAGGGGCAAGCTCCTGGCATAGCTCCATAAATGTGGCTTTCCGCATTCTAAAGTTCTGTTGCCACTGATCATCATCCCACAGCTGAAGGACGATTCGTTCCCACCAGTCTGTGCTCGTCTGCCGGGACCAAACACGGCGGTTCAGGCTGTGTTGCTGGTCCGCGAAACTGATCAGAATGTCCGTTTGGTTTTCAATGCTGTCATCATCCGAGACCGAGTCATCCGTGTCATGCTCCGAATCATAGCCAAAGGCAAACCGCAACAGAATCTGGGCTGTGTTCACAATGCTGAAGGCAGCATTCAAGATCACAGCTGAATCCATGTCGATTCTGAAAAGGCAGTGCCGAGAAGAAGGTTGCTTCAATTTGAAATTCGCGCTCGTTGCTATTGGCAACCGCTGGGTAGCGTCAGTAGCGGAATGCACCACGGGAGATGATACTGGGGACTCTGGGATACGTACCCACAATCCCCTTCGCTTTCCTGGAGGACTGCGCTCAGAAGGGGGGGGGGCTTTGTTCCGTTAGAGCAAGCATAGTGTGTACGCGATCTCGCGCAACAACAGCCACGGGAGAATTAATGCGGAAGAGGATTATTGCGCGTTAAAAATGGTAGTGTGTACATAGCCTAAGTAATTTTTACCTTGTTCTGTCCCTCTATTAGCCTCTGATCCTACCTTATTTTCACTGGCATTCATTAGGTTAGGTGTCCAATTGCTACTAATAATGATTAAAGAGTAAATAAATGTTTATGGTCCATTTAAGTGTCTGGCGGCCAGAATTTTGTCTGCGTCCTGCCTATTGGCTACCCCTGCCTTATGCTATAAAAGGGTAAGTAATTTTCCTGACAGATCTACAGTTCTAAAAATAAAGAGAAACTGTAATATGATGAGCGGTTTCTCCTAAGTGGCATTTAGTTATATGCTAATTCGTAGGAAAGGTCTAGGTGTTTTAACTAGTTGAAAAATGGATGAAAGTTTTCTACACACATCAAGTGAAACAAATTTCATTTCATATGAAAACTATTGCAGATTCTTTGTTGTTTTTTTTTTAAAAGTTAAAATGAATTTTCATTCTGAATTGAACAAAAGGGAAAAACTATTTTCTTCAAAACCCTTCTTTCCCTTAAAGTGACTCTTTTAATAAAAAAAAGCAACAAAAAATCAACTTTCTCCGTACTGCCAGCACACAGATTTGGACTGCATATAGTGGGGGGTCTTCTTTCTCAGAAATGGCAGCCAACAAGCCAAATGTACTACAACTAAAACCAACCTGGAAAATTAATGTTCCTTTATTTAATAAAGGTCTTGTGCAAGAAAATAAACTGAGGGCTGGTTAGGTGAGAAAACTACTTGCAATAAGTAATGTCAAACTTTATGAATAGCACTGATATAGGAAACAAAAGAGCAGATGAAGCTATACGCTATAAGGATTATTCTGGTCATGCAATAGGCCATCTTCAGAGAAAAAGAAAAAGTTGCAAAGTGATTCCTATAATGCTGAGTGTTAATTTGATTAATGTACTGCAGTAGGATTGACACCCTGATCAGGTTCTGGTCTCCATTATGCAAAAGACTATAAGACTATATGGGTCCCCATTATGCAAGAGACTATATGAACTATTTACTGACAAGGAGCGTGTGTTCAGTTTCTTCAGGCCAAACAGATGGGAAGCACTGTGAAGAATCGGAGTGTTTAGATTAAACCATTTGATTCAATGGTAGTAACCAGAGACAAACTACATATACCTCAGTGTTGTTCTGGGTGCTTTTTGATTAAAATATTTTGCTTATAAACATCAGGGAAGCACACACTTACAGAAAGGCAGAAACTGTTTCTCATTAAACTGTAAAGGTGCCTAATTTTTCAGAAAATACTCACCTACCCACCCTCAGAAAATCAGGCCTTGTTTTAAGGCATCAAAAATTTTAAAAAAATTGTAAATTAAGCCATAATCTTTTTTCAGATCTTGTGTAGACTTGAAGTAAAGCAACTATATTTGTTTATTATTAAGCATCCTTTTTTGTGCTAAAAGGAGTGATGACTAGTGCTCCCTCTGTTACATGGAATTATCTAATTGGACTAATTCTAATTCATTAAGACGCAGCTTATTTGCTGTTTGCTTGCATGGAATTATTTAGTTATAGCATCTTATTTTTTTAGCCAAAAACTAGGATTTTGTAACACTCATCATGAAGATAACTTATTTGCCACTCTTGTTCGATTATAATATGTTTGACATATGACTGCTTGATCCAGAAGTCCTACTAAATTAGTATATTTTGACTGTTTCTATGAAGCCATGTCGTTATTCATTGTGGCTGTTATCATTCAGAACACCTGAAATGTACAGAAAATAAAGCCAGTTTTGCCTTGAGATATTCATAGAGGTTCCTTGTGTGTGCGCTACATCAATCATAATTAAGAAAGCAATAAAATAGATGCTAACTTAAACTGTAAGGCCAATGATACAGGCAGCGGAGATGAGATCATTGTATCCAATTACTTCCACTTTTCCCCACTTCAGCCTACTCTTCTGGTGAAGCACAAGACAGAGCTCAGACCTTTCATGATAAAATTAAACTTGTGATGTTTTGTTTATTCTTTTTAAATTTTGTAAGTGTAAACAAGCTGCAAACAATATTTAAATTGGCTGTGAATATTTCTCACACATACATCTTATGTGACGATAGCCCTTTGTTTCTCACCTAAATTTCCACGCTTATTGCTATTACAAAATACTAAGGAAGTGTGTACTTTGTCACCCCTATATAGACACTTTCCTCCAACTTTTTCTTGGAGTGAGTTGTCAGTTCTTTTTGCAATATGTGAAATGTATATAGATCCCTGGAGTTTCTTACAGCTAGAGTGGGGTGGCAGTTCCATGGTCTTTGTCCAACTCTTCTGCATCTCTTCAGCAATGGGTTTAAATCCTCACAAGTGGTGACTGTCGGTCTCCTTGGGCTCCTCATATGAGAGGAAGAACACCGTTAGAATCCAAATGGATGGACATAAGTTTTTGAGAGACTGATGTTGCAGGGGTCATCTGTCTAGTTTCTGCGTGGCTTATCTGCTGAGTTGCACCAGGCTGTCTTTAGCTTCCCATCTTTATAGCCTCTTTTCACTAAGCTCCTGTCAGCACAGCTTCAGATGGGGATGGAGGTATGTGCCCTGCCAGGCCATTTGCCCAAAGTGAAAGCTTCTGAGATAGTTTCATGTTTGGTGATTGCCATGCCTCTGGATGTTTCTGGTTTATTTGATAGAGTTATGCTGCCTCTTTCTAGCAACTCTGTTTAAGACACATGGTATGCCTACACTACGGCTGTTTCCCAGCTTGGGCAGACAAACAGTTGCTCTACTTGAGTTAGAATGCTAAAAATAGCAGTGTGGATGTTGCAATGAAAGCAGTAGCATGCGCTAAAAGGTTGCCTAACCAATGATCCACACTCAGGCGGCTAGTCTGAGACTGCATCCCCATGCAACAACGTGCACACTGCTATTTGTAGCATGTGTATGTCTGTCCTGGCTGGGAGGCATGTTCCCAGGTGCAGTGTGGACATGACCATAGAGACCCCAAAACAAAAGCTGTGTAATCTACCCACTATTTCTTCCCTTATTTACACCGCTAATGGCATGGAAGCATGTGGGTTGCACTAAAATTGCTAATTGGCTTGTGAAATGACAATTTTCTTTGATTTTAAAATACCGGTGTATTGACTTGTAGACTTTAAAGAAAATCAGACCAACTGAAAGATGCATACTGGAAAAGGAAGCTTAAAATTAAGTGACAATTTGTATGATAGTGCAAAAGAGGTTATTTCCTTCCACTCAAGTGTTTTTTCTGTGATCTAACCCATCAGCCACTTCCTTAAGGGTAAACACGCTGGTCTCTGCAGTGCAGTCAGCTTAAGTGTCAGTAGTGTCCTTTTCTTCTCTTAAATGTCTATAAAACCAACAGCAAGTTAAGGCTTGCATTTTGTTCAAAGCGTCTTTGTCAAGATTGTTACAGAATTAGCCCTCACTCTTTTAATATGCAGTTCACTAGACTAGTGAATGGACAGTATTAAAGCAAATAGTTCTCTTGAACTAGTGTGTTTACCTTGATGTGCAGTAAAATAGAGAATCTTCTCCTTCCAAATTTAACTCCCCAGAAAGGGCTAATTTTAAAATCCAGTACTTTCTTGAAAAGCTTGATTTTTAAAAAGAGAGCTCTTTCAAGGTAGGTTAATATTAATGCCTAATATCAGCAACGGCTGGCTTTATTTAAAAATAAATAAATAAAACCATCCAAACAGTACAAGGACAAGTGACATGTTCTTTGGGGTTAATTCAAACTATAAAATGTTTAATGAAGGAAGAAATGGATGAAAAAGGTGAATATAATCACTTTTTCTGAGGCTACTAGTCAATCTTACAGCACATTTTATTAATGGAGACTATTTTTTTTTTTTTTAACGTAAGTTCTGTCTTCCAAAAATCTTGTACTTGCATCCTTGAGGAAGCAAGCATTTCTTTAGTGACAAGAGCACAGTTTTCCTTCAGCACCCACTCCCCCAAGAACATTTGCTGTCTGAAGTTTTCTTAGGGGGAGGGGAGCAGTGTGATACATCTAATCTTCTATGTTCTTCTAGATACAGCTAGTTCTCCTTCGAGTGATTGCTCACGTCGACTCCAATTAGGTGTGCGCGCGCATCGTGCACGGCTGCCGGAAAGGATTTCCCTAGCATCCCCGGAGGGTCGGCTACAGAGCCCCCTGGAGTCGCGCCTGCATAGCGCGCCTTATAAGGGCTCGCCGACCCTTCCCCCGTCAGTTCCTTCTTACCGCAGTGACGGCTAGTCGGATCGTGGGTCTCTCGTGGTAGAGATCCGTCCTAGCATTCCTTTATACTCCTTACATTTCGAAGTTAGCAAGTTTTCTTCTTCTTTCTTTTAATTCAAGTTTTAGTTAATAGTAGTAGTTGCTGAGCCTGGGGCCGGGGCATGCCTCGAGCCCCAGGCTTCAAACAGTGTGTGGAGTGCAACAAACCTATGCCCAAGAGCGACCCGCACTCCACGTGTCTAAAGTGTCTGGGAGAAAAGCACTTGGGGGAAAAGTGCAAGATCTGTAGATCGTTCCGGCCCAGAACACAAAAGGACCGTTCCCAGAGGCTAAAGGTACTCCTCATGGAGGCGGCACTTAGACCCTCCCCCAAGGCTCCGGCGCCGACTACGATCTCGACGCCGTCAAAGAGTTCCCCGGCACCGGGACCTTCGAGCCAGGGCAAGGACAATCGGCACCGTGTATCATCGGTACCGAAATCGGCCCCCCGGCACTGGTCTTCTTCACCGGTGCCGCGGAAAAAACACCGGGCGGACAGAGGCCGGTCACCGACTCTTAAGGACGGTGCGAGGGGTAAGGACACCGTGCGACCCGTGTCGGGCAACGTCGCTGCCACCCCGAGGACGCCCAGATCGTCGCCTCCACCCCGGGACATCGGGAGATCGAGTCCGGCTCCGGTGATCTCCGGTCAGGAGTTAGTGGAGGACGTAGAGATTACAAGGTCTCCCTCCACGCCTGAGACATTCGAGGCCGCCAGGGAGCTCATAGAGAGTACGGTACCACGTAGAGGTGATCCCGACTCCGCGACCGTCACTCCGGCGCCGGGTAAACCCCGTCAGTCAAGGGGCAAGCCCACGCCGCTACCGGCCCCTCATTCTCCACGGCACCGCTCCCCGACGTCGAGACCCACGGCACCGCCATGGTCTCCCAGGAGCGTGTCGCCATCGGAGTCCGAGGAGGGATCGATCGCGTCCCAACGGAGCCGCTCCCGCTCCTCTTCACGGCACCGCAAAGAGGCGTTCCCGGCACCATGGGGTCCGGCATGGCAGAACCCCAACAGTTGGCCTTTCTGGACGCCATGGGCATACCATCAGTCCAAGGGGGCACATTCATCCCGCTCCCTCTCTACGGCACCGACCTTTTCCAGGCCTCGTAGTCGGTCCGAAACAATCTCCCGCCCGGACTCGGTACCGGAAGGGGACCGGCACCGTCCAACTAGCACGGCACCGCGTGGGGCCGGCACCGTGCCTCTTCCCGAGGATACCGGCTCCACAGCCGAGGCCTCGAGGCCGCAGGATAGCCTTGAAGAGGAGGACTGCTCTCTTGTCAAGGGCTCCTCGTCTTCGTCGCCAGACGAGGCAGTAGCGGGCTCTGCACCAGCCCCACCATCGGAGGATGGGAGGGCGCACCAGGACCTCCTTAGAAGGGTTGCCCTCAACTTGGGCATCCAAGCCCAGGAGGTCATTGAGGACACAGAGGACCCCATGACAGACATTCTGACCTCTTCAGTTCCCTCGAGGGTGGCTCTGCCCCTAATAAAGACTATTGATAGAACCATGAGGTCCATCTGGCAGACCCCCTCTTCGGTGTCGCCCACCCCGAAGAGGGTAGAGAGGAAATACTTTGTACCACCTAAAGGGTATGAGTACCTATACACCCACCCCACCCCTGGGTCACTTGTCGTGGCGGCTGCCAACGACAAGGAAAGGCAGGGGGCACAGGCACCAACGCCCAAAGCCAAAGATGCTAAGAGACTGGACATTTATGGCAGAAAGGTGTACTCCACGGGAGGGTTACAACTCAGGGTGGCAAACCAGCAGGCCATCCTGAGTAGGTACACTTTTAACTCTTGGTCCTCGGTCGAAAAATACGCCACCACACTGCCGCCGGACTCCAAGAAGGAATTTACGGCGCTGACAAACGAGGGAAAAGAGGTGGCTAAAGCCTCCCTCCAGTCGGCCCTGGATGCAGCAGACGCAGCTGCACGGGTGATGGCTTCGGGGATCTCAATGCGTCGCAGCTCGTGGCTGCAAGCCTCGGGGCTCCCATACGAGGTCCAGCAGACTGTCCAAGACCTCCCTTTCGAGGGCCAATCGCTCTTTTCGGAGCAGACAGATTCGAAGCTTCATAGCCTCAAGGATTTGAGGGCGACGTTGAAATCCTTGGGGATGCATACACCCTCGACGCAAAGGCGTCACTTCAAGCCTCAGCCCCCACCACGCCCCTACCAACAACAACAAAGGCAGGACGTGAGCCGTAGGAGGGGCAGAACCAACACTGGGGGCCATAACAGAAAGAGGTCTTACCCGTCGTCGGGGAAGCACGATGGCCCCCCGGGCAAATCCCAGGGCCCAAAGCAGGGCTTTTGAAGGGCCGCCCGAGGATGGAGTACCAGAACTCACGGATCCAACCCCGCTATTCAGAGACCGCTTGTCCCATTTCTACCAAGCCTGGGCCTATATTAGAACGGACAAATGGGTCCTACGCACGGTAGGGGTGGGATATTCTATCCAATTCCACTCTACCCCCTACCCCCGCCCCCCTAGATTCCCGTCCCTCTTCAGGGACCCCTCTCACGAACATCATCTCCGCAGGGAGGCCCAGCTGCTCCTAGACCTAGGAGCGGTCGAAGAGGTCCCATCAGCGCTGCAGGGAAGGGGCTTTTATTCAAAGTACTTTCTGATCCCGAAAACAAAAGGAGGCCTCAGGCCGATTCTGGACCTCAGGGCACTGAACAGATTTATAAAACGGATCAAATTCCGCATGGTCTCCCTAACCTCAATCACCTCCTCTCCGGATCCAGGGGACTGGTACGCCACCCTCGACCTCAGGGATGCGTACTTCCACATTTCAATCATCCCGAGGCACCGGAAATTTCTAAGATTTGTGGTCGGAAACGATCACTTCCAATTTACAGCACTCCCCTTCGGCCTGTCCATGGCACCCAGGGTTTTCACGAAATGTATGGCGGTCGTGGCGGCCTTCCTCAGAAAGAGGAGAGTGCATGTGTTCCCATACCTGGACGATTGGCTGGTGAAGGGGAAGTCCAGCGCACAAGCAAAGGAACACATAGACCTCATCAGACATACCTTCCACACGCTCGGTCTGTTAATAAACTTAAAAAAGTCCACTCTGGTGCCAACACAGAAAATAGAATTTATTGGGGCAGTAGTGAATTCCATCACTTGTACGATATCCCTCCCACAGGCACGCTTCCTCAACATTGGCGCTCTGATAGAGGACCTGTCTTGCCACCCTATGACCACGGCCAGGACATGCTTAAGACTGTTGGGCCATTTTGCAGCGTGCACCTATGTCGTCCCCCATGCCAGACTACACATGAGACCCATGCAGCTTTGGCTAGCCTCAGTGTATCAACCATCCAGGGATCAGCTGGACAAGGTGGTAACCATTCCTCCTCACATTCTGACGTCCTTACAGTGGTGGACAGACGCACACGTGGTACTCTCAGGGGTCCCCTTCCAGAAACCGCAACCAACCTTGACTTTTGTGACGGACGCATCAGACTTGGGCTGGGGTGCCCACTTAGGCCACCTGAAAACTCAGGGCCTATGGACACAACGGGACCTATCCAGTCACATCAATGTCAGGGAGCTGCGGGCAGTGCTCCTGGCTTGTCGGGCCTTCGAACACCACTTACAGAGCCAATGTGTGGCAGTGAAGTCGGACAACATAGCAACCGTCTTCTATATCAACAGGCAAGGAGGGGCACGCTCCTCCCCCCTATGCAGAGAAGCCCTAGATCTCTGGCGATTTTGTATTCCCCGGAAAATCCACCTGGAGGCGTCCTATCTTCCAGGAGCCCAGAACTCTCTGGCGGACTCCTTGAGCCGGGCTATTCGGGTACGCGAATGGTCGCTGCATACGGAGGTGCTCCACTCCATCTTCCAGTCCTGGGGGACTCCCCATCTAGACCTGTTTGCCACACGGGACAATGCCAAGTGCAGGAAATTCTGCTCCTTCCGAGGGCTGAGCACAGGGTCGCTGGCGGATGCCTTCCAAATCCCATGGAAGAGCGGTCTACTCTATGCGTTCCCGCCGTTTCCACTAATCCACTTGGTTCTGTCAAAAATAAAAAAGGACAAGTCATCAGTAATAATGATCGCCCCGGCCTGGCCTCGCCAACACTGGTTCCCCACCCTCCTAGACCTCCTGGTGTCAACACCCATCAACCTCCCACTGTTGCCGGACTTACTCACCCAGCAGGGGGGCGTGGTTCGCCACCCGGACCTTCAATCACTCCACCTCATGGCGTGGAAGCTTCATGGCTAAGCCAGAAGGAAATGCAATGCTCGAGCCTAGTCCGAGAAATCCTGCTGGAGAGCAGGAAGCCCTCCACCAGGGCAACTTACCTTTCAAAATGGAAATGTTTCACTATCTGGTGCGAGGGACGTTCGCTGTCCCCGAGGGAGGCCAGCCTTCCGGTCATACTCGATTACCTCCTCCACCTTAAACATGAAGGCCTATCCATATCCTCCCTGAAGGTTCACTTAGCAGCCATCTCGGCCCTACACCCACCGATAGAGGGCAGTTCGGTCTTTTCCAACACTATCGTAGGCCGCTTCCTAAAAGGCATAGCAAAAAGGTTTCCTGACGTAACGGAACCAGTTCAACAATGGGACCTGAACCTAGTCCTTAGAGCGCTCACTAAAGCCCCATTCGAACCCTTAGCGACATGCTCAGAACTATACCTTTCGTGGAAGGTCGCATTCCTCGTGGCAATCACCTCTGCCAGGAGAGTCTCCGAGCTTCGAGCCCTCACGTCGGAGCCGCCGTATACGGTATTCTTCAAGGATAAGGTCCGACTCCGACCACATCCGGCCTTCCTACCCAAGGTAGTCTCGGCCTTCCACACGAGCCAAGACATCTTCCTGCTGGTGTTCTATCCAAGACCCCACACCTCAGACCGGGAGCGGACCCTACACTTACTAGACGTACGAAGGGCCCTCGCCTTCTATACTGAAAGGACAAAGGCCTTTAGAAAGTCCCCTCAACTGTTTGTGGCCGTAGCCGACAGGATGAAGGGGCGCCCGGTCTCCGCACAGACAATCTCGTCGTGGATTACATCATGCATAAAGACATGCTACGGGCTAGCCAACAAGCCAGCCCCAAAAATCACAGCCCATTCGACAAGAGCCCAGGCCACGTCGACAGCCTTTGCAGCCTGTGTTCCGATCCAGGAAATATGCAGAGCGGCAACCTGGTCCTCAATTCACACATTCGCAGCCCATTATGCGATCGCCCAACAAGCAACAGAGGACGCAGCGGTCGGCAGGGCAGTGCTGAAGTCCCTAAGAGATTAACCTCCGACCCCTCCTCCGGTAAGTGCTTGGGAATACCTTAATTGGAGTCGACGTGAGCAATCACTCGAAGGAGAAAAGACGGTTACTAACCTTTTTCTGTAACTGTCGTTCTTCGAGATGTGTTGCTCATGTCCACTCCAAACCCGCCCACCTGCCCCTCTGTCGGATCCTTGGCAAGAAGGAACTGACGGGGGAAGGGTCGGCGAGCCCTTATAAGGCGCGCTATGCAGGCGCGACTCCAGGGGGCTCTGTAGCCGACCCTCCGGGGATGCTAGGGAAATCCTTTCCGGCAGCCGTGCACGATGCGCGCGCACACCTAATTGGAGTGGACGTGAGCAACACATCTCGAAGAACGACAGTTACAGAAAAAGGTTAGTAACCGTCTTTTTCTTCCTATGCCACACACGTGCTCCCTATCTTTAGGCATGAAGAGAGATACTGCTTTTCTAATGTATAAAGGCATCTTCAAGAAAAGAAAAACAGTTCCCACCCTATTAGGTTTAGGGATTAGCCGTTAACTGAGCCCAAAGGCAGCATTCGGGCATTTTAAAGGCCTCTTCTTAGGAACTCTTTCTGCCCCCACAAGACAAGGTTGGTGCCTGAAGTTACTTCTTCATTTATGGTTGAACTCCCTGGATAAATCCTTCTGGTAGATTGTGGGGCTGCAGGCAAAGCTTCCTCCCACTCATCTCTCCACCATAAGAGTGAAAAGAAAGCTAAGTTAATCACTTTACAACTCATCTGCAAAGATAAAGGGGAATTATTGCAGTGTGCTGGGAGAAAAACATATGTGTACAGAAACTGGGCCTACTGTGACATTGAGAGCTGCTGTCTTCACTCCCTGTGCAGGGGAGTTGCACACCAATGGGGGTGGGGGGAGAGAGATGGGAAGGTTGCATCTCTGTGGCCCAGGAGCTCTTAAAGCCAACTGTCGAGGGACGTGTAGAGGGGTTACAGGAACCTCCTGATTCTGGTGTGTTCATTCTGCCAAAGAATGTTATGTGGTCTCAAACAAAAGCCAGAGGTACTCTGTCATCTATGTCATTGTGGAACTTATTCAAAGATACTGTGTAAAACAGTTGTCTGTGTGTGTGTGTGTGTGTGTGTGTGTGTGTGTGTGTGTGTGTGTGT
>ML685801.1:13772234-13799140 GCA_007922175.1 Pelusios castaneus | reverse complement strand
TGTGTGTGTGTGTGTGTGTGTGTGTGTGTGTGTGTGTGTGTGTGTGTGTGTGTGTGTGTGTGTCTAGACTGAAAACACATTCTTAAAGTCTGTATCAAGTTATTAGTCACCAACAAAGGTAAAAAACCAAAGAGTTCAGACAGATGAATAGTCAAATCTTTTCACATGTAAACTGAGTATTATTTTGTTCATAATGGGCCATGTTTCACTGCTCTGAACTGAACACAAATGAAGGCTTGTGAGAACTTCAGATGAAAAAAATTGACAAGGAAGAGAAAAGCAGAGTGGGAACCTGTTCTAGGGGTACACTCAAAGTTTGCTCTACTATATTTGGGAGACCAAGAAAACTCCATCAGCTTTCACTTAAGGAGTATAAAGACAGTGCTTTTGCTTCGTTAGAGAGACATCTCAACCAGGCATAGCTGAAAATGCTGAAGAGACCTTTGCATGAGATCAACTTCTTTAAACAAATGAATGACTTGTTTAATCTCTTGTTCAGAGAGGAAGTTTAGTGTCTAGACACTGAATTATAAAATTGTTTTTATGTAAACATTTTGTTTCCAGTATCCTTACTCGCTATCAATTCAATCTCTGTTCTTTGATGAAAAACTTATTCTTGTTTTCACTACAAATATGCCCAAGAACAAAGTGCTGGTCCTGAATTGAGTCTTACAAGCTGGTGCGTTTTGTTCCTTTGAGAAGAGCAAGCCTGGTAATTCTGAGAGTGTTCAGTGGATAAGGGATGAGATGCAGCAGGGAATACTCTGAATTGGGGGCTGATGAATGCATGGACGGTCTTAGGGATTCTGGGGCTCTGGGGCAAAAGTCAAGGGTGCCCCTCCCTGGCCGAGGCCCCCCACAGGGCCTCCCACATTGGCCCTGCAGCCTCTCTCCTGGTCCCCCTTACCCCTGCAGCCTCTCCCTTGCCCCTCCCCCACCCCCCACTGGTGCCTCCCTACTGCCCGGCTGCTGCCTCCTCTGACTCTCCACTGCTCCTCCTACCCTGGCCGGTGCACATGTGAAACATGCCTGCTGCCGGGATCCTTAAAGCACCTATCCTTAAAGCAGCAGCACTGTGGGGCCCTTTCGCCAGCGGGGCCCAGGGCAGCTCCCTGTGCTGCCCACCCGCTAAGACCACCAATGGATTATGCGTATTGCTACCTGTACAGTGACAGAAAGGCCTGTGTGGTCCTGGAAGGCAGTGCCTGTGCTTCCCAAGGGCTCTTGGCATCAGGGAGCTAATCAACAGCAGACAGAAACAAGAGTCAGTTCTTGCAAAGGGCAGCTGGATGTCTTGGGAGAGCATGACCCTCTATTTCTGGTCCCCAATTCCCCTCTGCAAGTGGACTGCACCTTCAGTAAGCTTGTAGAAGATGCTAAGCTGGGTGGGAGGGAAGATGGTAGATATGCTGGAAAGTAGGGATAGGATACAGAGTAACCCAGATAAATTGGAAGATTGATCCAAAAGATATCTGATGAAGTTCAAGTGCCGAGTTCTGCACTTAGGATGGAAAAATCCCATGCACTGCTACGGATTGGGGACAGATTGGGTAGGCAGCAGTTTTGCAGAAAAGGACCTGGGGGTCCCAGGGCACAAGAAGTGGAGTATGACTCAACAGTGTGTCCTTATTGCCGAGAAGACTAATGGCATATTGGGCTGCATTAGTCGAAGCATTGCCAGCACATTGAAGGAAGTGATGTTTTCCCTCTATTCAGCACTGGTGAGGCCACATTTGGAGTTTGTGTCTGGTTTTGTCCCCCCCCCCCCCCCCCCCCCCACACACAGAAAAGATGTGGACAAATTAGGGAGAGTCCGGTGGAGGACAACAAAAATGATTGGGGGCTAGGGCCCATGACTCATGAGGAGAAACTGGGGAGCTAAGCTTGTTTGTCTACAGAAGAATGAGAGTGGATTTGATAGGGGCCTTCAACTACCTGAAGAAGGTTCCAGGGAGGACAGAGCTAGGCTGTTCTCAGTGGTGACAGATGACAGAACAAGGAGCAGTGGTCTCAAGCTGCAGTGTGGGAGGTCTAGTCTAGATATTAGAAAAAAACTTTTTCTCTAGGAGGGTGGTGAAGCAGTGGAATAAATTGCCTAGGGAGGTGGTGGAATTTCCATCCTTAGAGGTTTTTAAGGTTGGCTTACAAAGCCCTGGCTGGGATGATTTAGTTGGGGTTGGCCCTGCTTTGATCAGGGGGTTGGACCAGATGACCTCCAAAGGTCCCTTCCAATGCTGATATTTTATCATTCCTGGACAACAGCACATGTGTTGGAGAAGATCTGAGGTGCAATGGTGGTAGCATCTGCTCATGTCCTGAGTCAGATGGGAAGTTCATAGGAAATTGGTAGGGTGGTAGAGGATGGAGCATAATTCCCCGCTCCTGTCCCCCTCCGCCCCCAATTACCAAGCTGAGGAGACTCCAAACAGAGATGTCTCATTGTTCCTATCTTGGTGTTGCATGGGTTTTCTCGTCTTTTCTCTGAGGCCCTGGCTACCCATTTTGTGTTTCTTCCTCCCATTGCTCATGGGGATGGGAGTGAAGTGAGAGACTCCTCTCTAGGTGCTTGCAGGAGAATGGCCTCTGACAATGCCAGAGGGAAGCAGGCCTGCTGGGGCCATCCTTGAAAATACTGCTTATAAGTGGATGGGCATGTTTCATAGAGGGCACTAAAATAATAAAATAGTGCATTGTTAGTGGTATTTTCCATTGCACGTTTAACTCTGTGATAAAGTTTAAAATACAGCAGTGCAGTAAATGTTGGGTTTGTATGTTTGGGTAAATTTGGAGTCTCGTTTATTCTGTGCTGTATTACTTTTGCTATTGTGGTGGCTTGATATTGGTGTTTTGAAATGCAGGGCTGGGTTTTTAATATCTTTGTAATTTATTCGTTCTTAGTCTTAGAAGCAGGATAGTGACATGTAAAATATTCCCTATTCATCTAGGCTACAGATCCAGTGATGACTTTGTCCTTGTAAAGGGCTGAGGTACCGCCAAAACCTGACTCTTGCCATCTCTGTTTATGAAGCTCTGTTTCGAAAACAACCCAGATGCTTTGCATATTAAAGCCCAACTGGGCTTTATGCCAAGAGACTTCACACCATTCAGAAAAATCAAGGGAAAAAACTACTTCACCAAAGAAGAGCAGATGCCAAGAGGAAGTTAAAATGGTAAAAAAAAATGTACCAAACCATTTTGTGCCAAGAACGTAGTTTAAAATATCTGGATGCTTGTATTTTTCCATGCTGACTAAACTTTTCCCAAGTTAGGGTTAGGGACAGCTATTGATGTTGACTAAGACGTGCTGGAGCTTGCTTGTAAAATATGTTGCAGGAAGAGCAAGGACACTCCAATGGTTCAGGCTCTATCTAACAGGGCACTTACAAGACCTAGGTTCCATTTTCTGCTCCACTGCAGGACCCCCGCCCCCCCCAAGTCCAAGGACTAAACAGAAATCTTATTGGTACCTTACAAAGAAGCCCAAGGCATCCTACTTCAGAGCCCCAGGCATCCGGACCAGGTTTTGATGATCACACTCAGACAAATATGTCCGGCATCCAGGCTCTCCGGCGTCCTCCGCCCCCCGTCTGCTCACCAGGCTGTCCGTCAGCGATCAACGGCTGCAAGTGAAGGCGCCTCCCCAGACACCAGCGTGGAGCAAGGGGGAGCAGCGGCGGCAGGCACAGGAGAGCTGGATCCGAGTGCAGGGCACCAAAACTGTCAAAGAAAAACTCCAAATCGATAAGCTTGAGTGTGACAGCAAAAGCCTTTACTTTATTCAGAATACAGGAGTGCTCATGGGGAGAGAGAGCAAAGACCTTCTCCGCCCCCGTGACGTCGGGCAGTATCCTTTATAGACTTTCAGAATACATTAGACAAAGAGCTACAGCTTCTCATTGGTACAGCTATGATCCTTCCTTATTTGGGAAAACAAGGACAAAATAACAGACACAGAAACAGGCAACTAGTTCTGACCGGACAGAACAAGTCTTCAAGGCTAACGCACAGGAACAGTCCTTATCAATGCTCCCTAGCTGCATTCTTCTACAACACATTACAAAAAGTAATTGTCCCTGTTTACACATCCTCAGCTTCTAATCAACTGATGTGAATGGGCCTCATCTATCCAAAGTCCCTTTTCAGACCCTGTCTGATTGTGTCATGTTTGCAAATCAGTTCCAGCTTTGCAGTTTCAGGTGGAAGTCTGCTTTTGAAGACTTTCTGTTGGAGTATGGCAACTTTCAAGTCTGCTGCTGAGTGTTTAGGGAAATTGAAGTGTTCTGCTGATTTATGGGTATTGCCATTTCTGATGTTCAATTTGTGTCCATTTATTCTCTGGCGTAAGGACAATCCGGTCTGGCCAATGTACATGGCAGAGGGACGTTGCTGGCACATGATATCATATACCACATTAGTAGATGTGCAGGTGAATGAATTCCTGATGGTGTGGCTGCTATGGTTGGGACCTTTTGATGGTATAACTGGAGTCAATGTGTGGGCAGAGTTGGCAACAGGGTTTGTTGCAGGGATAGGTTCCTGGGTTAGTGTTCTTGCTGTATGGTGTTCGGTAGCTGGTGACTATTTGCTTCAGGTTGGGGGGCTGTCTGTAACAAGGATAGCTTGCCTCCCAATGCTTGAGAGAATGTGGGATCATTTTCTAGGATAGGTTGTAGATCTTTGATGTGCTGGAGGGATTTTAGTTGGGGGCTATAGGTGATGGCCAGTGGTGTATTTGTTGTTTTCTTTGTCGGGTCTGTCCTGTAGTAGGTGACTCCTGGGTATCTGTCTGGCTCTGTCAATCTGTTTTTTTCACTTCCCCAGGTGGGTACTATAGTTTTAGGAATGTTTGGTAGAGATCTTGTAGGTGTTTGTCTCTGTTAGAGGGATCAGAGCAGATCCGATTATATTTTAAGGCACTCCCTCACCCCCCACCACCCTAATCATGCCAGAAAGAGATGGGAGGGACACGAAGTATAATAGGTGAACCGTACCGCTCTGTTGGGCTCAAACCAGTGAAGGAGGCAGATGTCTCTAGCCCTGCTGCAGGATTCTGGACCAGACCCCGAGCTGGGCGGTACCCAGTCCCCAGAGGAGACAGAGTAGAGAAGATTTTTTGGAGCTGCCATCTTCCACTTACTTCAAAGAGAATGAGGACCCGTAAACTACCAAGCCACGCCAATGGGCTGTGGTAGGAAGTAGGCCAGAGGAAACAGATGTTAGTCAGGCTGTGCTATCACCTTACAAGTCAGCATGTTTTGGCAGGATCCCGGTGGCCTAAACAAGTGAAAAATGCTAATCAGTATTCTGTACTCCAGCATTTCTGAAACCGGGGGTCCTGACCCAAAAGAGGGTTACAAGCCTCTTGAATGGGGAGGGAGATGTGAGATCAGAAAAAATAGGATTCTCATATGTTCTGTCGTCTTGAACTGGCCTTTTTTTTTTTTTTTCTTTTTCTTTTTGGTCCTTTGGTTGCCATCTGAGCAGATTTTTGAAATGAGAACAAATGCCCATAATTTTCCCTTGCTCATCCTTTTTCCTTGTCTTCAGAGCTGGGTCGCTGAAAAGTGGCAGCTCCTGGCCAGGCACTCAGCTCTTAAGGCATGGTTTCTTGCTTGCTATTTCTGTAGGAATCTTCAGTGATACTGTGAAAGCTGTGTCTGGTACCAAGGGAGGAATTTATCATTGCCTGAAATATCATGAGAGAGAGTGTGACTGCTGAAACAACGTGCTCTACTCCTGTAAATGATCATGAAATTGTATACGTGTATCTTGCATTTCTTGCTAACCAGGAAGTGATGTAATCTCTAAGTGGCCTTCACTGTTCAGTACAAATTCAGATTTCTTATTCCTTTGTATTTTACTAGCAACAGTCAATAAGTCCATTTGATTTCATGAAATCTGGAAATTCTCACTAAGAATTTCTTGGACATGGTGTTCTGTGACACATCCTGTTTCAAAACAGACTTCAGATAATAACAGACATGCAGAGTATGTGTTTTGTGCTCTTAACTCATTACCTGATAAGCTCAGAAAGGGAACAGTTACAGAATCCTATTATTGCTACGGATCTCTTTTCCTCTGCCACAGCATGTTTTAAATGGATGTCAGATATATGAAATATCTATCATACAACAACTTTTATACATCTAGTATTTATAATGTATAATTAATCTTGCTACAAAAACTTATAAAAGGAATAAAGTTAATCTGTTTTAAATAAACCTAAAACATGTGTAACATATATTGTAGGCTTGCTAAACTTGGAATTACAATATGCTGTTAAACTTTTAATACATTAACATCTAAATGGGGGAGGGGAATCCATAGTACTGCAGAGAAAGACATGATATGCTCAGGGCTTCTCTTCTTGGTTCATTTGATAGTCCATGCCTTGCTTACCTTTATTGTACTAATTGATTTGTCACCACAGGATCCATATATTTTCCTTGGAAGGACAATTTTTTTTTGTCAGCTATGTACTATACTAGATATTAAATGGTAAGCACTTTGCTTATGCTAAATGAAACAGTCCTTTACAAAAATTAGTTATTCTTTACTTATTATTTTACAAGCAGAAATTTGAGAGAAAGCACATCAATTAAAATAAGTAGTTAAAGTAACATGAAGGTTTTGAGATGCAGCTAACTATTGTCACTCTTGTAAAAAATAATTAGGTCACTTTTCTACTACTTATTCATTCTTTGTAGTGGATCACATGAATGGCAAAATGTAGGCAATTGGTTCAGTTTGAAGGAGGATGCAGTAACAGCTTGAATTCCGAGTGTTTTTGCTTTATAGTTAAGCCAGATCTTTAACACTTTATTTGTTGATCTTGTATTTAATATTTCATGTTTTATATTTGCAAAGATTAGATTTCTTAATAATATTTAGCTCTTGCATGGCACTTTTGATCCATAGAGTTCAAAACCTTCTTTTCAGAAAGTCATCATTTTATTTCCCTTTCTTAGGTAAGTAAACAAAGGCACAGAGAAGTGAAATAATTTTCTCAAGGTGCTGTGTCAGCGTATGCTTAGGAACTAGATTAATACAATGGGATGGATCTTGGCCCAGTAAAAAGCAATATTCCTATTGAGTGTGTGGTATGCTGGGCAGAAGGTGGTGTTGTTAATGTTATGTCAGATGACATTGATTGTTTGGCTGTGTGCGTGAGTCTCTATATGCGCATTACTCCTGGCTCCGATCTCTACTAGGGACTCAGTTAGCCCAATGATCTTGAGCCTGGCTTGGGTCTCTAACCAGGGACTCTATTAGCCTGATGATCCTAAGCCGAGGTGTTCCTTTGGTTAATGCTTTGGGTTACCTTTGGCTCATATCTCTAGTGAGAACTTCGTTAGTCAGTGATTTGGAGCCTAGGCGTAACCTGTGTGCAAGAGGTAAATTGAGGCAATACTCACGATCAAGGAAACCAACACCACTATGGATCTTTGTAGAAACGAAGGTGACAGGCTAGGCTTTATTGCAATGTAGCACAATGGCAAGCACTCGATTCCAACAGATGTACCGGCAGCATTTGTGCTCCCAATGCAATGCAACATCTCAACTGATGGCTGGACTCTCCGTCACCCCTTTCAGTTGCATGAAATCTGGGCTCCGGGGTTCCTATACCTGGCTTGGACCTACTGACTTGACCTCTTTTGGGGTCCAAATTTACCTTGATTGGTCCATGTACCCGTTATTTTTGATGCCACGCATTAATTTGTTAAGTCCATGCTTCACTGGACAGCTTCATCCATCAAGATGTCATGGTTGGTCGAAATATCACCTTTTATCTCCTTGGCACTAGGCCGACGCAAAACCTCTGACCTTTTCAGGTACTTTTCTACTCATTATAGCTGCAGCTTACTTCTTGCCAATTTTTGTGATGTCAGACTTCTTTTGCCTAACTTCTGTCAACTTCACCATTTATCCAACTCAGGTCTACTGTTTTGATTTGTTTCACTAGGCCTTAAGCCTCAAGACAGTTTCTACTTTTTAAAAAAAACCTTTTACTTTCTCCTACAGAGTTCATTAAAAGCAGGATTGGTTTCAGTGGGGAAAAAAAAGTAAGGAAATGATATTCTATCTTTTTATTTTTATATAAATCATCCTAAAAATTGATACATAGCTGAGAGGAGTGAATTAAGCATGATGTATTAGTTCAGAAATATGGTACAACACTCACCTACTTTTTTTTTCCGAGCACCGGTGCAGCTATACAGACTTCCTTTAAACTGAAAGTATATATGAATTCTGTAAGAAACAGCTTAGTTGTGGTAAAGCATGGTCTTTTTATTACAAAGCAAGCTCCCTCTGAAATGTATCAGAAAGGGTGCGTCTGCACTTACAAGTTAGGTCAACTTAAGAAGGCTTAAGTCAACCTAAACTACTCCGCATCCACACTGGGCTTTCCTTAAGTCGACTTAACACCTCGATTTAGGTCAACTTAACGCTTAAGTTGACATTATTAGGTCGATTTAAGCCCGTATGGATGGGGATTAGTGCCTAAATCGACCTTATTAAATCAACAAAGTGTTAAATTGACTTAATAAGGTCGAAAAGGGGCTATGTCTACACTATAAAAGTAAGTCGACTTAAAGTTGACCTTATTAAGTCGGCTTAATAAAGTTGACTTAACTTTTCTAATGTAGACATGGCCAAAAATTGAGAGACATGCTAGTAGGAAATCTAGCATTTCTCATTGCCCGTGCAGAATTGCTCAAGTCAGTATTTTCTCCAGCACTTCCCCCCCCCAATTTAAAGTTTTGAGTGTTTGGGCATTCATCACTTCACTTGGGAGACCATTTCAGTTTAGTAAATTTTACCATGAGGACATACCTGATATTCAGCCTAAAATGAGTATGTGTAGGCTGAAAAAATTGCTATGAAATATAAATTATAATGCTGACTAGATACATTATAAGGGCTTTATCTTCTATTCCTTGTGCAACCCAAATTCTTGTTGACTTAAGAGAAAAGCTGCTGGAGGGGGACTTACTGGTTGGATTACTTGGTTACTTGTTCTGTTCATTCCCTCTGAAGCACCTGGCATTGGTCAGTGTCAAAAGACAGGATACTGGGCTTGATGGACCCAGTATGGCAGTTCTTAGAGTCTTAGGAGTAGTTGGTGTTCAAAAATGTGCTCTTTTTATCTTTATCTTTTATGAAGTATAGAGGCTGCATATGCTCCATTGACGTTTTTAAAAGTAGATTGTGAATAATGGGGTTCAATGTAGTCTTTTTGTAATTAAGGATAATGAAACCAGATTATATTATAAACCCTATTATTATTTATGTTAAATGTATTATTTATTACTATATATTTTAAACTCTATTTTTAACTCTTTCATCCCCGGCCAGTTACTTTGGTTAGCAACATTGCTGTGGACTGAAAAATGCCAGATTTGCTCTGAATGCTAACAATAAATTCTCTTCCAAATTTTAGGGAAAAAATACCACATTTTTTATCTTTCTGGATAAGTAGACCTGCCCTTCCCATGTTATAAAGCTGTTCCTTCACTTTGAATAGCTTCAGGGTTTGTTCTGGCAAAATTTGAGAGGAGAAAGATGCCCCTTAAAATTATATTGTGGTTTAGAAAACAATGAGAGAATCTCATAAGGGTCAGAGTTTGGGATGATTTCTTACAGATCCAGCTACCATTTCTAGAATAGATAAAAGGTGAGAGAGATCAGGGCAGTACAGAAAATTTTATTGTAAAACCTGTATATTCTATTGAAACTTGAAATATATCTTTTCTCAGCCAGGAAAATGTAAATATTTTAAACAGACTTTTGAGATATTATTGTCTTTGTTTCCTCCATAGTTCAAAGGTTAAGCATTAGTATTCCTTCAAATTTTCCACATAGCTAAATCTCCTTTTATAATTATTTTGGCTGCTTGCAGTTAATCTTTTAGAAAGTCTTATTTACAAAATTCAGTTATAATTTTGCACACTGACAAGTACCTTACAATATCCCTAGGGCAGGGCAGGATTGGGGAGAGAGAGAGATTGAACCAGCAACTACATGGAGATCTCAAGTTCTGCTTTGAACCAGTATTATAATAATAATAAATAATTACTAAAAAGGCAATAGACTGATTTGAAAAAAACCTGAATAAAAGTTAAAGTTGCCATTGTGTTTTATGCATATACCAAGGAATGTATAGTTAGGGAATGGGAAAAAGCATTTAGATGGAAGGAAACAAACAGTTAAGCAAAAGTTGATAAATATTCAAATCACTAGTAGGTGAGATATCTCTTAAAGAAATGTATATATGTGAAATAGTGTTGCACGTTCTAAGCAAACTACCTTATTATAGCCCCTTTATCTACCCATTATCCATTTATTAGGGTTCATTTTTATCATAGCTATAACTTTAGACCTTTTTAAAAAAAAAAATTGACTGCAAAAGAAAATGTAAACATCCTGCACACCTTGACTCCTCTCCTTTCCTCTTCCTGTGGTAAATAAGTAACTTGAACAAGACAAGCACCAATAGAGAGCATCAGATACTTAGGGTGGTACAAAAAGATGTAATTGCAATTAATGGAATGAAAGTAAGGAGAGAATTTAGCTGGATATCAGCAAAAGGAAGCATCTAGACGGTGATGTTTGTTAGCTTGTGAAATAGTCTCCCAAGTAGTGCAAGCCTCATCGGTTGTGATTTTTAAAAGATTGGATAAAAGCATTGAAAATAAGCTTCAGGGAACAAGCCTATGGAGGTAGAGTGATGGAGTTAGGTGACTTAGGTCTTGGTCCTCTTTAGTGTCTATTAATCCAGTGCCATAAAATAAGAAATTTGGTTTATTGGAAGTAGAGATGTAGAGGATAAATGGGCTGTTTATCAGGCAGGATTTTAACAGCCAAGATCCTCCAAAATGACTTGAAAATGGTTCTAATATAGATGGGGATTTTTTAAAGCAAATACAGCAAACATCAGGCACAAACCAAAGAAGTAATTTTTTAAAACTATAACGAGAAGAATGTAACAGCGTTGTGGGTCCTAGTAAAATGGTATTGCCCTTGGGTTTGTAATGAATGAATTTTCCTATGTAGCAGTTCACTTGGCAAAAAAGGTAAAAAGGAACCTAATGCTCACTTAAGAATGAGAATTCTACTCTGTTCAGGGCTGCTGAATTGCTTGCTAAGCTCATATGACGTGCAGTTTCCAAAATGTGCTGTTGCTTCAATGCAGCTCTCCCCAGTGCTTGCTTCAGTCTGATACAAAAATCTGTGCTACTATCTAAGCAGTGCTTCACATTCATTCTGACATGTAATAGAATAGCGATCCTGCAGACAAACCAGTTCATAGAAGAGAGAGGAGTTTTAAGTGATCCCCATGTAATTAGCATTCATGACCCTGGCTTTGAGCAGCATCCGCCAAGCCTGTGCATTGCAGGGGGGTGGAGTGCACTCACACCTCCTTTTGTGCTGATAGGGGATCTGTGTGGAGTAATTGAAATGCAGGGCTGTGAAGCACTGCTGTAGTTCTTTTTTTATTTCTGGAGCAGGGGGAAGCATGTTTTCTGTGAATCTTTTTTGTTTTACCAGACAATGAGATGATGACTGAGAATTGAAGAAATGGCCCTAGAAGAATTGGTGCAGAGATTAAATGCGGTTTCCCAGTGCACTGGTAGGAGGAGCTACTGGTCTGAAATAATGTTATGTTGACACTGTTAATGATTTTTATAGATTTTTTTTTTTAAAGTAAATTCATGTGACTTGAATAGCTTTCTTTATATTCAGCTGTGTTAATGAGAGAAAATCTTTGTTACTCATGTACGACATCTGTGTTTACATTGATACTCATTATTTTTCTTAACATTTCATTGTGTCTAGAAACGTTTAGTTATTGGAAATTAATGAAGCCAGGTTTAGAAAGATCATGTTGAATAGGTTAGTATTCTTAGATAGCTCTCTATAAACCAGTCTTGATTCTTTCGCAGTTCAGACCAAGCTGCTGCTAAGGCGTGGGGGAAGCTGTAAAGCAGATTTTATGAATTAATGAAAATCTGAAGCAAAGCAATCTCTATTGTAGGTATTTCTGAATTGCACTTCCAGGAGGATGAAGCTATGGAACCACGAGTCATAGCAAATTGTGTTTGAATCAGAATAGGAATAAAAACTGCAGTGCATATCTGTAAATGGTTTTAGGATTATAAAAATAGTATGATTTCTGACAGATTTATTTAGTTTTTAAAGCTTTCTGAAAATATAAGTTTTGAGAACTGAGTAGCAGTATATACTGTTTTGATCTGTGGTTGGATTGAGGTCCAGGAGAACTTCCATGGTCAATTGTTTATGTAGAACTGTGAACACATTATAGAATTTACAGCATACACTTCTGTATAGCAGATCTAATTGTAACCTTGAAATATTTCTGGCATCCTTTGAAAATATTTTCTTTTACTAGTTATGCTTTAGTCAGTTGACAGATGTTGCAAGTTTTGCATCCTATTGTCATCCAAAGTGTATGGGTGGATTGTTGATGCAGAAATTTCACAGTATCATTTCCAGCAAATATTTCAATTTGAAAGATTTATTTTCTTGGTGTAAACACCCCATTCAAACCTCCCGCCCCCCGAATATTGTATTTGTAATTATTGAAAATTGTTCTTTTTACTTTTAGCCTGATAGAAGATAATTTTCAAGATGGCTGATCTTGTTTTTCATGAAGAGATTAAATACCAAATTTGAAACACACAGATGGACTGTATCAGTTTTCTTGACTAGAAGGAGTGCTTGTTTAATAAAAGGTTTTTATGGAAAGATAGCTTAATATGAGGAGTACAAAGGATTACATAAGAAAAGGCCATGGCACTCATTGTTTTTGCTTATAGTACTTCTCATACACCTGTTTCCACCAGGCATCTTCATCATTTCTCTGTTTGGGAACATTGGGTTCTCTCTCAAATTCACAAGTGCTTCTTTTTTCATTTATTGCTTCTCTTAATTTAGTTTTCAAACTTTTTTCCTCAGGACCCAGTTGAAAAAAATAATGTATGCCCGTGACCCAACAATTACATCTTTAAGCAATGGATTCCAGTCTTGGAGCGACAGAAGCAGAGGGCACCACGACCCAGTACCTGAGGATCTGTGACCCAGTACTGGGTCCGGCCCCATAGTTTGAAAACCATTGCCTTAGATCAGTGGTGCCCAGTGTGTATCATTAGAGGTGACAGACTTGTATGGGAGGTTTTTCTTCCGGAACTGAATTGAGTCAGCAGACTGGGTGCTGGGCAGTCTGGTTGCACTAACAGGCACATCTCCCTCCCATCCAACTGT
Organism: Pelusios castaneus; assembly: GCA_007922175.1. NCBI lineage: Eukaryota > Metazoa > Chordata > Testudines > Pelomedusidae > Pelusios > Pelusios castaneus. The sequence continues at coordinate 13,785,856 of ML685801.1, read as the reverse complement.
GTGCACCCTAATCTGCAAGACTGCAAGCAGTTCTCAGCCCTCGTTTCACACTCTGTGGCAGGTACTGACTTTTATTCCTAATAATTATTTATTAAAATTATTAGTATATATTTAGCCCAAAATGGAGGGATACTTTTAAATATAATGACACCTTTATGGTGGTATGATATGGTGCTCTTTCTGTATTTCCAAAGTGCCAATCGCTGTTGTTTCTAGGATCAATTTTAGTAAAAAATACTACCCCATGCACCCCCTCTTCTGCCTTCAGTTCAGTTGCATGTATAAGTGACCCTTCTTCAGTTTTAGTATTATGAGCTTTGATTATTTTTCCCACTTTTTAATTTTTTCCTTCAATACTGATTTATTGTAGTCCACTCAAAGGGCTCTGTTGACCACCTTTTATTTTTGCACTGTGCAGCTTGAGTGAAGTCATACACTATAATGGCTTTTGCTACCACCACTATTCACTGACAAAAAGCTTCAGTGTTAAGATTGCATCATGGAGTCTTGTGCTCTTCCAGGAAATAAAGTTCAGCAAAACTTTAACCTTCTGTAAATCAGGAAGTTGAGAACTAAGGTGTACACCCGTGCAACCGTAACTCTGTTCTCTAGGGCTGGGAAGTGCCAAACCCAGCCTTATTTACATCTTTGACAGGGTTACTGGTTATGGGGAAGGGGAAAACGCTGGATGTGTTCTGTCTTGATTTTTATATGAAGGCTTTTTGCCATAGTGCCACATGACATTGTCATAAGCAAACTAGGGAAATATGGTCTAGATGAAATTTACTATAAAGTGGGTGCACAATTATGAAAAGACCATCCATCAGGGTAGTTATCAATGATTCTCTGTAAAACAGGGAGGACATATCCAGTGAGATCCATCCAGGGTCAGTCCTGTCTCTGGTATGATTCAGTATTTTCATTAATGACTTGGAGTGAAGAACATGATTGTAAAATTTGCAGTTGACACCAAGGTGTAAGGAATTGTGAGTATTTTAGATGACAGCAATAGAATTCAAAACGACCTTGACAAATTGGAGAATTGGTCTGAATTGAACAAGATAAAATTCAATAAATATAAGTGCATAGTATTTCACTTAGGAAAGAAAAATCAAATGCACAGCTACAAAATTGGGACTAACTGTCTTGGTGGTAGTGTGATGGAATGCAGAACGCCTGGGGTACAGCCTTGAAATTGTGGAACTGCTGGGTACCTTTATCAGCTATTTTGTATGAGGTGGGCTTTCCACCATACTCTGTCTGATATCACAGAGACCTCTCCAGACCCTGTTATGACCCAACCCAATAGCAGGTGGCACCACATGCCACTGAGTAGCCAAGAATGCTTTCCCTGAGCAGATATGGATACTTACGCCGGACAAAGATTTGTCTGGTATAAGCTGATTTAAGTCCCCTTCCCCCTTTATGTGGGGAAGTCATGCAACGGCTTTCGTTACTGAGCAGAGTTTGCCTAAACACTTCACTAAAAACATATTGGTTAAGATAAAACAAATATATTAACTATAAGAAAATACACTTTAAGTGATTGTAAATAGCAAGTATAAAGAGATTTAAAAGTAGTTACTAAAAGAAATAAACATAACATTTCAGTCTCAAGTTCTACACACTAACAGGATTTGAATTAGCAAAGTCTCACCCTGAGAGATGGTACAAGCAGGCTGCAGGTTTTCAATTCACACAGACAGACTGCATTCCCCACCTGGGACTCTCCTCCCACAGTCCAGACTCTTCTTCAGGTCTTTGAGTTGGGGGGAGAGAGAAAGTAAGTAATGTAATTCTCCCCCTTTTGTAGAGATGTCCAGCTTTTGTAGAGATGTCCATGCATGTGAGGTGTTGACTGCTTCTCATTGGTGAAGCAATCTCCATTGCAAATGTGTGTCCTACATTGAAGCCTTTACTGTAAACAGGTTCCAAGGGGGTAGCCATGTTAGTCTAGGTCAGCAAAACAAACAAGGAGTCCTGTGGTACTTTTAAAGACTAACGGATTTATTTATCGCATGAGCTTTCGTGGGAGAAAATCCCACTTCATCAGATGCTTTGAAGATGGGGAACTTATAGAATGGAAGGAAATTAAATGCAGGGAAATGTATGACCCAGGATCAGGTCAGGCTGTAACAGCAAACCAAAATAGATCTTGGGATTCAAACATCAGAGAGCGGCATATAGAGGAAGGTGAGGTCAAATCACCTGTTGTAATGAGAAAAAAATCCCTAGTTCCTGTTTAACCCAGATGGAATGGAGTTGAATTTACATATAAATTCCAATTCTGCAGTTTCTCTTTGAAGCTGTGATTTGTTATTCATTGGTTTGAGCACAGCGAGTAGGTTGTTAATGGAGTGAGAAGGGAGATTGAAGTATTCCCCTATTGTTTTTTGAATGTTTTGGTTTCTGATGTCAGATTTGTGTCCATTTATCCTGTCCTGTTTGTCCAATATATAAGGCAGGGGGACATTTCCAGCACATGATGACATAAATCACATTGGTGAATGAGCCCTTGATAAAGTAACTGGTTTGATTAGGTCCTATGATGGTGTCTTTTGTGTAGATATGTGGGCAAAGTTGGCAGCGTGGTCTGTTGCAGGAATATGTTCCTGCTTTAATGTTTCTGTTGTTTCGTCTGTAGTTGCTGGTGAGTATCCATTAAAGGCTGGGGGGGCTGTCTGTAAGCAAGGAGAGGTCTGTCTCCCAAGGCTTGAGAGTGTGAGGGATCGTTGTGTAGAATAGTTTGTAGATCCTTGATGATGTGCTGTAGAGGTTTGACTTGGGGGTTGTAGGTGATGACCAGCAGTGTTCTGTTTTCTTTCTTGAGCTTCTCCTGTAGTAGTTGACTTCTGGGTACCCATCTGGTTCTGTCAGTCTGTTTCTTCACTTCCATGGGTGGGTACTGTAGTTTTAAGAAGACTTGCTAGAGATCCTGAAAGCGTCTGTCTCTGATTGAAGGATTGGAGCAAATGCGGTTATCTCTTAGGGCTTGAATGTAGTCAGTGGATCATGTGGTGAGGTATCTTGGATGAAAGCTCGAGGGATGTAAGTAACTATAGCAATCAGTAGGTTTCCGGTATAGGGTGGTCTTTGTGTCCATTACTAATTTGCACTGTAGTGTCCAGAAAGTGGATCTCTATGTGGAGGGTTCCAGGCTAAGTTTGATTGTGGAGTGGAAATTGTAGAAATCTCTGTGGAAATCTTCAAGGGCATCCTTACCATGGGTGCAGATGATGATGATGATGTCAATGTAGCGTAAGTAAAGTGGAGGTGCTTTGGGATGAGATATGAGTTATTCTAAGTCGGCCATAAAAATGTTAGCATATTGTAGGGCCATGCGGGTCCCAATAGCAGTGCTGCTGACTTGAAGGTATAAACTATCCTTCAAATCTGAAATGGTTGTGGGTGAGTACAAAGTTTAGCCATATCAAGGGCTCATTCACCTGTTCATCCACCAATGTGATTTATGATATCATGTGCCGGAAATGTCCCCCCACATAAAACATGGCATGCAGATCGTGGATCGGATAGAGACTGACATTGAGTGGATGTGGATCGGGTCCAGATCCACATTTTTGTATTCACGCATATTTCTGATTCTATTCTATGTGTGAATGTGTATTGTGAGCGTATTGGGGCATCAATTAAAGAAGGAGTCAGCATTAAGGTTGAATAGATTTATATCTAACTCATTATTTCATTTTGCTGAACTTGGTGTTCTGAAATGGTACACAGTAGTACCAGGAACCTTTAACAGTATGCTAATGAAATTTTTCAGAGAATTTCCTAATGGTGTGTGTTGTTTTTTTTAATGGAAAGAAAAATGTTTTCAGTAGGAGTTAGTGGATATTTAAACATCTCAGGTAGTTCTCATGTAGACTTACAGTTGAGAAGCTACCAGGCCTGGGTAATGAAAACCATAACTAGTTTTTACATAGCAGTTTTCATCACTAGATCTCGAGGCACTTTACTACGGAAAGAAACATTATCCCCATTGTACAGGTGTGTGGATCTGGGTGACTGGTTTGGAGGGAAGGGAATATAGTTTGAGTCACAGATAGGATAGCTACTTCAGGCTCCCTATTTTAGCCCTACTCTGAAACCAGTTGTTGAATCTCCTATTATGCCAGTTTGGGGATCTGAAAGGAATTTTTCACATATGGCAAAATCAGCAAAGTGCTGTGGTTTTTTTCCTCACACCTTCTACCTATTACCAAAGAGAGACATTTTAAACCCCTCAAGAATAGAACACTAATATTTTGGCAGGTTTCAGTGCAATTGGTGGGTTTGGAAAGGTCCAATTGAGGGCCCTATAACCCAGGGAACATTGATTGGGGCATTAGGCCAGAGGATGGCATTGAGTGGTAACGATGAAATGGGGTAACCTCTGTCTGGTGCATCACGTGGGTTCCCTCATCTTGTCTCTCTTCCCTCCAGTATGGAGAAAGGGAGTAGGTCAGGTCTCTCTTTCAGTCAAGTCCCTGGGCAGCCCTGAGGTCATCAATTGGGTATGGCCAGCACAGTCATCCTCAGGTTTATGATAAGTTCATTAAGGAATATTAGTGCCAATTGAGAACCACATGTGAATAGTTTCTGGTGGCTGCCCTGGTTTGGTATTAAGGTTTAATAATGTTGTGTTCATTGCATTTAATCATATTGTATTATGTTGTCTCTTAACAAATGAAAATCTTTGTTGGATTATTGACACAGCCCTAGCGCTGATATGGGTTGAGTGCAGAGTTAGATTTTGTTGCTAATGAAGAGAGCTGCTTCTCGGTATTCTGGTGATGATTAGTGTTTTGACTTTTGATTTTGATTTTATGCTTGAAGTTTCAACAAATGATAGAAGAATAAGATTTGCCTGGAAAGTCTTTGTTCCTGGCAATGACACATGGGAAAGAAAAACCAAGTAAAAGTCCTGCTAGATTTTAAGTCTCTGGGTTCTCTGGGCTGACTGGCTGACAATAATGAGCCTGAAACTGATGTCATTTACCCCAGTTTTGCAACTGATGTGAACTTTGTTGACTAGAGTGCAGCTACTCCTGATTTGCAGTGTTGTAAGCGAGAGAATTCGGGCAAAATCCCTCTACTTGTAAACTGAGTAAATTTGATCTGGAAATCAAACACAAGTCAACATGAAGCACTAAGATGCTATTTTTAAGAGTTACATTTCATAGTAAAACTGCACAATACTGGATGTTTAGCTTCCAGTCTTTCGTCTAAACTCCCAATAGCTATATCTAAAGCAAGCACCACGCCAGCCTTGGCTGGAGTTATGCAGTGACAATAAAATTGAGAAAGATAAAAGGTATCTCTTTGGCAGGTTTTTAAGGTCATAATTGCTTGTAATTCCATCCTGATGCATCCTGACACAGCTGTTTGTCACACCTATGAATAAAGGGAATATGCATATCAGATAACAGAGAATATCTGTTGGAAAGCATAATGTTTAGGCCCTGGGCAAAAAGTGTGAGTCACACAGGCTGCATTCTCTTAAATGCATCATTTATCTTAAGCTGACAAGGCAAACAGAGCTAAACGTAGGAGGAGTTCAGAATGGGGCATGTGACATAATGAGATGGAATAGAGACGTGCGATTTTGTTGCTGCTGAGTCAGACTGAAGACTTTTCTATACAAGATTTTCAGGTATCTGAACCACTATGCTTTAATGGAAGATTTGGGCCTGCTTCATGCAATCTGTCTGGCAAGTGTGTGTGTGTTGTTGTTTTATCCTACTATGTGCTAATAAAATCAACTTTTATTTAAGAAAATTTGGATACTGTTAAGTGGATCAGTCATTGGTGAGTCCCTGAGAGGACAACTGAACTCAGGTTTAGGGAAAGACAGAATCAGCAATGAGTTTTGGCCTTAGTACAAGGTCAAGAGCAAAGGGTCTTGTGATATCCAGTCACAAGGTGTGTTTTTTGGAGGCCCTAGTCAGCGTGAGTTTGGGGACATCCAAAGAATCTGAATGGGTCCTAGGCCAGAATGTATATTTTTAGGGTGCAGGGAGAGACTGACAGACCACTTTCTAAAAGAAAATCTTCATCAAATATTATAATCTTTAATGTTAGAGTAACCACTTTTGAGGATCATGGTCTGGAATTCTTTCTGCAGTAGCCTGATTTCTTTTTAAAGGATGTTCCCTGAGGGAAAAATACATTTGGAGTTGACAGAATTGAAATGCTCTAGAGCTATTTATGTCACAAAATAGCATTGTTACTAAAGAGCACCCAAACTTGATCCCCTTTTTAATCTTCAGGCTTTCAGTGTGCTCCATTCTTGCTACAGTCACTGTATCTGCGGCACTTGTAATGATCCCTGCTTCCACCCGTATGGCTGACTGTGCAAGTTGGTACCTTTTTATTCCTTGTGCACCTCTCATCAGAAGCCTGGAATTTTTCTCCCCCTCCCCCTGCAACAACTATCCATATCCCAAGTAATTTAAAGAGACGATTATTTACAGTAGAAAATAGAGAGATAATCAAGCTAAACTGAAATTAACCAGAGTAATAAACTTGGCTGATTCTAGAAATAACATTCAAAAGCTAAACTTTGTATTTAAAAGCATTCAGTACTTACAGCATGTTTGTAAACAGCCCTGTCTGACTTCCGGGACAGTCAGTCCTGTATTTTGATTAGTAACTTAGACAAAGAGCGGCTGGGATATCTGTGTAATACAGTCCTTTAGCCTGTGCTACGCCTCTGTCACTGGCTACTTTTCAAATCCAATTTCTAACCATATTTTGGGCAATGTAATGCTCTTGCAAAACCTGTTTGGTGGGTGATTTCTACCTCTCTCCTTTCTTGGTGTTTTTTTTTTTTTTAATTCTGTACTCAGTGCCCTACTCTTCTGGTGAGAAAGCTCTGCCAAATGTAAGGGTCTTCTATTTTGTTAGGAAGACAGCAAGTTTTAGTGACCGTTCTTTAGTGCTTGCAAGAGGGAGTTCCGTAACCAAGGTCTAACCCCCACAGAGGCGCTGCGTCCATTAATCTTACTGGTGTCGTAGTTATTTCTCTCCTGACACTCAATGCTTGTGCATCAGGAACCTGGCCAACCATTTTCTGTTAATGTCAGTGTCGAGATTAACACACATACGTTTCTATCTTGCTACTTAAAATCTCTTGACAAGTTTTTACATTCTTCTTTGGAAGAATTAGGTAGGTTTCCATTATTGCAGTCTGCTCAACCACTTGTTTCGTTCCACCTCTTTCAACTTGAGGCACGCTGAATCAGAAATTTACATGCTGATATTCAGAGGCAGCGGAAGCTCATTTTGAATTGGGGTGGGTGAATGCATTTTAGGCTTGGATGTGCACGCTGAGGAGCCTAAGGTGCAGATGGTGCTCAGGCAGCACCACATGATCTGGCAGTGGTGGGGGAGGGCTAGGGAGCAGGCCTTCACCATGGCTTCATAGAGTGTATCTAGATTGCAGCTGAACACTCATGGCTGGCCCATGTCAGCTGACTCAGATTTAGGGGGCTTGTTCTGTGAAGCTGTAAAACTGTGGTATAGATGTTGAGGGTTAGGGTCCCTCCTCACTCCCCCACCTCCTTACAGGGTCTGAGTCTTGGCTCTAACCCAAGCCTGGACCTCTACATTGCATTTTTATAGCACAGCCCGAGCCCTGTAAGCCGGAGTCAGGTGGGCCAGCCATGAGTGTTCAGTTGCAATGTAGGGCATACCCAGAGATGTGTGGGAGCCAGATGAAGAGGTGGGTGAGAGCAGCTGTTGCAGCATGTTGTCTCTGCTTGTCAGCACAGCTGCTGCTTTTACACAACCAGTAATAGCTCCTTCCTTGGAAGAGAAACATCCCACCTCCCCCATCTCTAGATACCCTTTCCTTGGCCAGCTTGCCTCCAGTCCCCAACTCCAGATGCCCTCTCTCCCGTGTGCTGAGGGAGCTGGGCTGGAGCAGGAGCAGGAACAGGACCAGGACCAGGACTACCCATTTTTCACCTTTCCCATGTACAGAAGAAATATTGTGGGGTAGGAAATATAGATCAGTCCCTCATGGCTCATTCTTCCTTCCGCCATTTACCCTAAAGGGTCTGCTGCCTCTGTTGATGTGTAGTGATTTTTATAAAGTGCTCAGCTTACTGCAGTTAATTCATGTCTACATGGGGACGCTCAGGAAAGTTAATGTGATATGGGTGATAATGTGACAGATATGGGTTTAGCAAGAGAAACAGGTGGCTTGTGAATTCAGCACTAAAGAATGAACATTAAAGTGAGCTAGCTAGCTTTGTGTAGAGCCAGATACTATATGCCCACTTCACAAGTTTCTGCATTGTACCAAATAGTTCAAAGCTTCACACTCTCTCCTTTCTTCAATATCCGATGGCTGCTGATTCCACTTTTATTCTTCTTTTCAGTCAACAATGTCCACTCCCTCCTCTTCTCCTCTTGACTTCCAGGCAACTCTATAACTTACTTGCTTGTTATCAAGTAGGCCTAATTATCTTGATGTTTTCTTCACTTCCCATTTAACTTTAAACAATTTCATAGATTGAAATTCATAAATTGAATTTCCAATATCAAAACATTTCCATACATGTTCTCATGTAAAGTCTTCAGAGTGAAATTGATGTTCACACTGGCTATCCAACAAAGAAAGCAAACAAGAAAATGCCCAGCTTTCCTTCTGGGGAGGGAAGGGAAGCGGTTTTTCCCCAGTTTTGGTGGAAAAAGGGGGGTGGTAGGAAAGAATGGAAGTAGAGTCTCTCTGGGATTCCTTTCCTCACCTGGTTCAGAGGTCTGCACTCAGAGAAAAACTCTGGGAACCGGAGAAGGAAATGGAGGGCTTAAATTTGCAGATTGGGTGGTGAAGGGAAAGGTGGGCAGGGAAAAAGATGTGTAAGGGTTTTGAAGGAAAAGAAAGGAACCCTAATTTTTTTGGAGAAGGTAAGGAAAAGTCAGGAAAAGCTTCTGAAAATGGTGATTTGATTTTCCTGGCAGCCAAATCACATAGCCAGTAACTTACAAAATGAAGACAAGTATTTTTAAATGTAAAGCAGCACATAATGATTCTTAAGAGCTTCATATCTGAACCCATTGAATTAAATGTTCTGTCATAAGCTTCTTCTTCAGAATCTCCCTATCCTTTTCCCCAAATCATACAGTACTTCCTTTCCACTTTGATTTAGAAGATAATCTGCTTCTGTAACATCATTTTCTCTTAGCCAGCTTCTTTGAAAACCATAGACTCTGAGCTGCTCTGAGAACTGCCAAGCCAGGAAGTGAGGTGGTTATCCTTAAGAATAGTTCCTATCCTGTGCGGCTGTGAGAAAAGAGAGTTGTTTCAGAGATAGGTGGAGGTATCTTTAAAAATAGACTGATTTTTATTTGGAGGCGTAACAGAAAATTAACAAGGAAGGAATAGAATGAATACAGCTGAGAGAGGGGCATAGTTATTTTCACATTCGTTGAGGAGAAACATTTAACAATTTCTGTGTTGTTAATTTTGTACAGTGTGTTTTGCAGATTTCTAATTTATTATATCAGTGAGAGATTCCTTCCTGTCTATAAGAACTGATTGTACAAGGAACACATTTTTCCACATCCTCCACCACTGATCTAGTGTTTGGACACAAGAATGATTACTTTCAGTTTACATTGACGTCTTTAACTTCCTTCTTTATTTTTGTTTTAGTCAGTCATCGTAGGGTGCTGATTTAGCGCTGAATTAAACAAACACTCCATCTGGTATCTGATTTTTTTTTTTTTTTTTGGCAGCAGGGGTGGGTGAAAGATTTTTTTTTTTTTTTTTTTTTTTTTTTTTTAATCTTGCAGGCTTATCTGAGCTCTGTTGTGGAACAGAATTCACTTAAGTTTTGTGTAGCTTCATATGTCACATCTTGTACAAGTTACTTAATTAGCTAATCTGCATAATTACAAATCTGACTGACTGCAAATATCCATCTTGAAAACACTGGATTTGGTGGTGAAAAGTGTCTGAGACTAGAGTTCCCTTATAACGTTCTCTCTGAGTGATGGAAGCAGGAGTGGGGATGTAGAACCTTTATTCCTTGCCTCTCTGAGTTGGGGCAAGGATTTGTGGAGAGCCAAAAGCAGCCTGAGGAGAAGTAGCAATAACTAGGGTAGTTTGAAGCAGGGGAGGTATGTGGGGCTGCTGGGCAGGAGGCAATATGGGGGTCAGGTGCTATGAGCAGGCATTAGCTACATGAACTCTTTAGTTTCCTCTCAGCCTCTGTCTTTATCCCCCCTACCTTTCCTTACAGTAGTTTTTATCCCCACTGACCCCTGAAGTAGCGCATTATTTCACTTCCCCTCGCCTTCAATATTTTCTTTCCCACATTTAGTCCCTTGTACTGCACACCCTGCGTTGGAGCATTGATGCCACCACCTGCTCTCTGCTGCTGCACATGGATGGGAAAGGCAGGAGGAGCGGAGAGCAGCTCAGGTGAGTCAGTGGGTTTCTGGGCTCATTGGCTGCTATATCAACTCCTGCTGGTGACCAGGCAGAACTGCAGCCCCGAACCTCTTGCTTGCTGAGAGCCTGCTGTAGGAATGCATGAGGGGCAGCCTGCATGTCATTCTCACATCAGATGCATGACACTTGGCAGGTCTATTAAATTAGCCCTGTGGCACTTATTAAGAATAAACCCAGAGCTCAGCCCAAAAGATCCACATGGGAGTAGGAGGAAGCAAAAAACGCTGCCTACTCGAGGCAGCAGAGGAATCATGGAAGAATTCCATGGACTATTTCAAGTCAATAGTTAGAGTAGCCACTGTGGGGCTTTAGGATATGTCTACACCACAATGTAAGCCTAAAGTTCGAACTCGGATTTGAGCCTATCCTCTCCCCCCCCCCCCCCCTCTTGCTTCTATCTATACATAAATGGCACCAATCCAGGGCACAAACTTAGGCTCCCAAGACTCCATTGAGTGGACAGTCCAAGCCTGAGTCAAGCCAGGTCCCAAGCCTTATTCATTCAAGACTTATTGCTTTGCAGTGTAACGGAGCCCTACTGGACTTGTGCTCTGGATATTTGCCAAAAGTATCCCACAATCCTATGGACCGGCTTTCTTCATTCTCTGGACAGTCAAGGTTTGTGGATGGTCAAGTTTTCCAACACTGTATGAACAAAGGGCTAGGGACCACATTTTGGGAGGGCACTAGGAAGTCTGAGATATAGGAGGTTGAACCCAGATCTGCATAATGTTGTGTAGATGCTGGAGCTCCGCAGCTTCAACAATTCTTAACCTGGGGTTACAGATAAACATAAAGGCTCAAGCCCTAGATTAACAAATCCAGGGTCTGCTAACTTGTGTTCTGCTAACCCAGGGCTCATGTTGCAGTATAGCTAGAGCCCTGCAGATCCGCAGGTATCCGCTTCAGATCTGTGGGTATCCGCGTCCGCGGATGCAGGTGCGGCTATCCACAGTCCCATTGTTGCGGATTGGCCTGCAGATGCTGATTCTATTTTTATGATCAATCCTCCCTACAGCTGCTGCTATGATCTGTGTCAGCAGCACATAAGGGAACAAGGAAGCACTCCAGCCAATCCCAGCTCAGCTCTGATTGTTGTCTGCCAGCCAATCAGAGTCTCAGTCACAACAGGCTGGGGCTTGGAGAGCCACCACTCTGTCAGTCAGTCAACATCCTGGCTTTTGATTGGCTCATTCCCCATGACTTCACTGCCCACTTCTTCCTTTTCTGGTTTGCATGCCATGCTGTCAATCAGCAATTTCATTGATGGCCAAGGAAATCTGATTGGCAGCACAGCGTGTAAACCGCAAACAAGAAAAGGAAAAAGTGGGTGGGACCCATGTGGGGAATGAGCCAATCAAAGAATAAAATGCAAACTATGAGCCCAAACTCGGTTGCAGATGCGGTTACGAATATACATAAAATGTGGCATGCGGATCAGATAGAAACTGACACTGAGTGGATGCGGATCAGATCTGGATCCACATTTTTGTATCTGCGCAGGACTCCAAGTATTTCCATACTCTTAGAGACCTTGTGGAAGTGTGAGGACAGGAAGATTCCTAGACCTATCTAATTCCTGCCACATGCATGCTGCTGTTGTGCAAAAAGCTTGTGCAGAATAGGGCTATGCAGACCACAAGGGCTATGCAATCCCCTTCTGTGGCTCTGCTTTGGGTAGCCTCCCTTCTTCAGAGCTGGAGGGGGAGGGAGCTGGATTCTTTCTTTTGGTGTAGAAATCAACTTTGCATAATGAATCCAATGCTACTGAATTACATTGGAGTATGAGTTATTAAGGAAAAAGTTTATTGAAAGTGTCAAGGTTTGTTCTCTGACACCATTTACTGCCTGAAACCAAAGGCTGTGAACATGATCATTAAATGTATGAATTCCTAATTGAAATAGCTTATTTATAACCCTGGGAATCTTTACAAATAGGTGGTGATTTAAAGGGATGTTCTCAGGAGAAAATCCACTTGTGTCACGAATAGCAGTTTAAGTGAAAACATTTAAATCTTAATTTTCTTTGCACTCTTTGCTTGCTATTAGTCTGCGCAAAATACAAAATGCAAAAGGTAAATGAGATCAACTAGTTTCTAATGATTTTTGCTTTGAGTCTGTAGAGAACGTGGGCATTGCCAGCATGGTTGCAATTGCCTAGTACAAAGTTAACACATCATGTGTCCACGTGCTGGTGTGTGCATTTGACGGAAATGGAAGGAAGTGGTTGGGGGGCAAGTGAATGAATTGACGGAAGTACTACTAATAATAGATAATTGTTCTAAAATTTAAATGTATATATGGTAATGAATGAATGCTGGGACTGGAGCAGCCTAAGGCACTAGCTCCTTCTCTATTCCTCTTCCCTCAAAGAAGGCACTTAGGAGGTGGGGGCCATAGCTCTCCATCGCCCTCACACCAGCCAACAGAGCTAATTACCATGGAGAGGATTGCTCATTGCATCTTTTTACAAGGTGATAGATTTGCATGCTGGGGAGACTTGAGAGGCATTTTGACTAGAGCGGGTCAAAAAGTGGAAAAACTTCTTACAAAAATGTTTTCTTTTTTACTGTCAGATTTTTTTTCAGATTAACGTTTTTATTTTTGGACCAGCTGTAATTATGACTTGAATGCAGATTGGAGCCTACGTAGCACAGTCCAACTCATAAATAAATCTTTATAAGAAATGCTTGACTGACTTACTGTATGTGAATAAACACTGATATAGTGTAATATACTACCTGTTTTCCTTAATTCCATGAGTGTCAGCAATGACCTTGGCCTCTCAAGACAGTTGTCTCCATTATGGTTTACAATTTAAATAACCAGGGTTTTCAGGCAAAATGAAAGACAAATAAAATAATGTTATCATTGTGTTGGGTAGGGCTTTCATAATTATTCACTGGCAGTGTAACTCTAATCCCATAAAAGTTACTGAGAGTTTGATCACTGCTCTCATTGAGAGCAGAGTTGCACAAAAATAGCCCTAGGAAAATCCCATGCATTGTGTAATAGTGTTGTACACAACGTGTGTAATGTTTACTAAGATATATTGGCTTATCATTGCTGAGTGCAGTCATCTATAACAGTGCTATTGAGTACAGGGACTGTTTATTACACACACACACACACACACACACACACACACACACACACACACACA
>ML685801.1:13629778-13764605 GCA_007922175.1 Pelusios castaneus | reverse complement strand
AGTTTGTTAGAAATTAGTTTGGATTATCATCCAAATTCTATTTTTTTTCTTTGTGTACACACACAAATCAATACATCTCCAAGAGACTGAGGAGGAAAAGCTCAGACCTTGCTTTTTCTGCAAGGTTTTTAATCTTGTTGTTGGTAGAAATGTCTTCAACATTTGGAGTGTTCAGATCCAGAGTTCTGGTTTGGGTCAGCCTTTTAAATTTTTTTAAACAAATCTCTAAAAACATAGTATCTTCCATCTGATAATCTTAAAGCAGTCCTAACCATTAATAAATTCATAGCACAGTAAATTACTCCTTACTGATTGTTTGTTGGGTACTAGCATAATTGCAGAACATTTTGGAGCTATGCTGTTTAATAATATATCAATTATCTTTTTTTATTAAAATATAAATAAACTGAAAACCAGTTTTACTCCATTTCGGACCTGACAGTGCAATTGTTTGCGTTTCAGTCAGAGAGAAACCGCATGAATATTTTTACTGAATTCTGCCCTTAATTTTTTTTCTAAAATTGAGATGGCAGTGTTGAATGTAAAGCTCTGTTAAATCTGATTTAAAATATATGCTTTAGTTCATCTGGAACTTATGGGCTCGACATAGGGTGAAATTCCATGGCCTGAATTATGAAGAGGGCCAGACTGGATGATCACAGTGGCGCCTTCCGGCCTTAACATTTATGAAAAGCCTCAATTGTTTAGTGAATAGGTAAGAGCTAACATCCTGTACATAAGATATGTGGATATTTAACAGCAAGATACAAATGAAAGGGGGTTTGTATCTTTACTGATTTAATAGATTTTGTCACTGAGTTTCTAAGTATAAATGCAATTCTGAGAGCTCCCTCTGTAGTAGTGTCACTTCAGAAGAGAAAGGAGAGCTTGTTCAGATGATCCAGTTTAATTGAGGTGGGGGTGGGAGGGTTTAATTGTGGTGGGGGTGGGAGGGTGCTAGATAGCCAATTAATTTTTCACAGAAGGGCCTTTGTGTGGAAATGGCAACAGTATATATTCTGAAAGATGAACAGACACTAAGGAGGAAACATTTTTTAAAGCAATTTTCAAGAAAATTACAAACCAGCAAATTTATATGAAGGGGTATCTTGTTCAACCCCAGTTATTCTGTGTTAAGAATTCTATTTGAAAATGGTTTCAGATCTATTTATGGTTTAATTATATATGAAAAAAGCTTGTTGAAGTGCATAAGTAAAAGAGGCCAGTTTCATAAAGCCATTATAGGGGTGTATGTAAGAGGCTGGATGTTGAGGAAGTCCCATTCCCGCATTTAACTGCATCATTTGTAGAATTTCTTTGATGTGGTATAGAAGTTCAGAAATTGTATATTATTTCCTAAACCTTTGTTTCCAGAAAACTGAAAGAAGAATACATAATCCTATGTTTAAGCAAGCTGTATGGAGTTGGTAAACAGGAGCATGAGAGAGGACTTGGAGTCTGTTCAGTATTTATTTTGTAGCACTATCCACCTGTTGCAAGAGAACTTAGAGTTTACTTCATTTTACTTTGATAACCTAATCATCTGCTAGTACTCGATACTTCTGAGCACCAGTGACTTGTTCAATTATGTTCCACTGAGATACTGAGTAGAATCTTAATTAACTATTGTAGAAAATTCTTCCAATAGAATCACAGAATCCCACTACTTTACTTGCAGACAAGTAGTGCTGAAGTCGGCTGTATGAAATCTGTACTGTCATAACTGCATTTTTCCTAACTCTTACTTGTGTAAGATAAGCTAATAGAAACTTGAGCTCCGTTTTTGTGCTCTTTGAGGAAGGAGTTTGGCTATCATGCCTAGAAATTGCTGTTTGTGACTGGCTAATAAATATGTCATGATATATCTACAGTGTGTATGTAAATAATTTAAATATTTTATGTCTCTATTCTTTTTCTGCACATAACTCTAAACAAAGTAAAATTGTATTAAATTACTAATGGAAAAATTGAAACAGCCAAATTATTAAGGGCCAGAAACTGCTTTCATCCTTTCCTATGGCTGCACAAAGCCCTGAATGCTGCCAGACCAGTGTGGTGCTGCTACTTATGTGAGGCAGACTGCACACGTGAACTCTACATCTTCTATCAGTTAAAGTGCAGTGCTCCACGAGGGCTTTTTTCCAAGGGAGTCTGATGGGAAAGTAGGTGTAACCGGTGGGCGGGCCATTATACGGATTCACTGACTGAAACTCGGGGAGGGGGATGCAATATCTTGTCATGGAGCATGGACCATACTAAAGTCAGTCAGCAGAAAGTGGCGGGGTGGGTGGTCTGAATTTCAGGGTGGATTGACTAAACTCACCAAGTGGAAATCTCAGTTTAATGATCAAGTTTAATCACCTTTTCCATTTGTACTTCAGTTATTTTCTGAAGAAAGGTGTGTTCTCATTGGCTGATATAACCATTAGAACCTGTTGATTTACAACTAAGTAGAGCCTTTGCTCTAGATTTAATGTAACTCATTGCTGTCTAGGAGAGTACAACCCTATATATACATTTATTTAATATGGATCTTAAAATACAAAGTTATATGATTGCTAGCCTCTGAGTGTCCAATCCCTGGACTGCCTGGAACTCCTGCTGTAGGACCCACTCGCCAGAAGGGGTCCCAGGGAGTTCCTCCATGACCATAGGGCCATGCACCCCGCCTTGCAGTCAGAAGTGATTTACAGCCAGCATGGATGTCAGAAAGGTTCAATAGTTCTCAGGATCACAGCATAGAAGGGCTTTGCTATTTGCTCATTTGGAAGTTACAGCAGTGACCACCTGGGGATTCCCATTCTTTGAGGCTCCCTCCCTCCTTGCTGGCCCCCTAATAGGGAACTGCCTCTCTCTTTTTTCCCCAGCCACCCCTAGACTTGTCTCCTAGCCCCTCCCCAGTGCTTTGTCTCCTTCCCAGTCTCCTAGTCATCACCTGTCCCAATGTGTTAAAGCAGGTTGGGGCCAGTGGTGTCGCTCATATAGGGCACCAGGGGACATGTGCCCCGAGTCCCACCAAGCAGCTGGAGCCGGTGGGGCCATTTTAAATTTCCCGCCCTGCTCCACTCCCAGGCATGATGTAGCCTACGGTGGAGCAGGGCGGGAAATGGAAACAGCTGGGCTCTGCCCACCACCCGCTATGGAGGCTCCAGTCCCCATTCCAAAGTCCCACTGCTGGGGAGCCTCGAGAGTTGGAGCGACCAGGGGTGGGGGCAGCCAGCGGCGCGGCGCAGCGCGGCTTACGGCCTGGCCGGGTGGTGCGGCTTGGGCTCAGGGCCCTGCCCGGGGTCAGCACAGCGGCAGCACACGGCTTGGCCGGGTGCCTGGCCCGGCGCGGTGGCCCTGCTTGGTCTGGGTCCAGGGCCCTGGCAGAGCGGCTTGATTGGCCCTGGGGGGCCAATAGGGTCCGGGGATGCGGATGGAGGGGTCTCCACAGGGGGGCCTGGGGCCTGTGTGCCCCAAATGTTTTTTGGGGGTAGCAATGCCCCTGGTTGGGGCCAAGGCAGGGGGTCCTGGCCAGGTCTGCCTACATGTGGCTGGGGAAGGCCCATCCGCCCTTTAATGGTCTCTGAAATGGTCTGGGTCCCATCACTGACGGACATGAGTAACATGTGAGGAAACTGAGGTGCACACAGCACCCAGAGAAAAACCTCAAGAATGTCTCCACTTCATCACAGCTAGATAATTACTTTTTGCTCAAGATTTGTGTCAAGTGCATTAGGTTGGTAACTGGAGTTTAAATTAAACATGAAACAGGATATCAAATGTATTTTTGTTGAGCAAAAACAAGCCCTTAATACAATACATGACCTACTGTGCCATCTTTATAAAGGTTGACCTCAAGAATTAAATACCCCCTTTCCTCCTTTGAATTGAAGGTTACTTTTTTTAAATAAAGCATTTCATAGAGGCTCATGGATTCAGCATATTTATTTTTTATTTAATATTTTAAGATTTAGGCCTTCAAATATTGTATTAAATTCAGATTTTACTTCAGTTTTTTAAAAAAAAAAACCCTTTGATTTAAATGTAATAAAATAAATCTAATTTAAATTATAAAAAAGATAATTTCTATCCACCCCACTGAATTCTGGGGAGAAGGAGTCTGTTCCTGCCCCAGAGATTTGATTACAGATCTTCTGATCAAGGCTCATTTACACTGCCTTTATACAGGGTTCCAGGACTGGCTGTTTAAGAAAAAGTTGATCTTTTCTTTTTGTGTTAGCCATTTTTGTTTTGTTTTTAAAGCAACTATTGTTCTTTTGCAGTATCCACATACTCTAGATCATTGTTAATTTTTTCATCATCCTAGTGCAAATGTTTGAAGAGAAAGTCAGCTCGATAGTGGTAATGGTGGCTATTGTAAATCTTTAGAAATGTTCAGTACAGACACAGCATCTGTGTAAACTGATAGTTAAAGAGCTAAGATGGATCTGAATCAGATCTCCATTTCTTTCTGTCTTGGTTTTGGAAAAAAGGTGTGTGTGTGTGTGTGTGTGTGTGTGTGTGTGTGTGTTATGATTTTCCCATGTCCCTTCCCTACCACCCAGTGGTTAAAGTATAATTTGACGGGCCCCGGAACCCTCCTAATCTCTGGGCCCCCTTCCCGTATTGTCTGGGCCCCCTTCATGCATGTGCAGGCCCGAGCCCAGGTAGGCATTTGCAACCACTTCTCAGTACCACATGCATCAGTTATCACTCCCTAAAAATATTTATAATTTTATATGGCATTTATGTCTATAGCAATTATTGTCACACACTGGCAAATACTGCATAACACAAGACCATCAGATCACCCCCTCCCCGCCTTATTAACTCAAGTCTGATGATGAAAGCTCATGCAATAAATACATTTCTTAGTCTTTAAAAGTGCCACAGGACTCCTTGTTTGTTTTGCTGAACTAGACTAACACGGCTACCCATTTGGAACTCATCTACCATATGGTTTCCACTGGTCTTATCCCTGATGGAAACTTTCCTAAAAAATGCTAACATACACAAAGCTATAATGAAGATTTCAAGAGTATATGACTTCTGTAGCATTGCCAATAGCTTGGGTGCTGGTTGAAGTGCTTGGAAATGTTATTTAAACATAGATAGAAAAGGAAAGATGGTATTAAAATCACCATGACTTGTGATTGATAAAATCAGGCCTCACTTTTCCATAGCACCTTCTATCTGAAAAGCTGAAATCATGTTACAAGGGATAATGAACCAAGCTTTGTACCACTCCTGAAGCAGTGGTTCTCAAACTTTTTGCATGGGCGATCCCTTTCGCACAGCCAGCCTCCGAGTGTGGTCCCTGCCAAATTAAACATACATTTTTTTTTCTAGGCAACACTATTTTAAATGCTAAATTATAAATGCAAATTTTAAATGCAGAACAAAGTGCTTGAGCCTCACCAACTCTTTCCTCACAAATGAAGCAGAGCCTCAAATCCACATCACCCCAACCTCATCCACTAGTGCCCACATCAGACCCCTCTTTCCCCATGTCCTCAGCCCTCATCCCCATTCCCTAAGGTCCTGCCCCCAAACCCCCACTCCAGCCCTCCTAACCACCCAGCCCCCAGTTTCCCCCATCTTCCCTCCACCCCCCTTCAGCCCCCCAACCTTCTCCATCCCTCCCCAGTCCCCACTCCAGCTGTCCATAGCCCACCCCACCACTACCAAGCCCCCACCAGCCCCCCCATAATGACCCCTTACTCCAGCCATCCATAGTCCTCTCCACCACTACCCAGCCCCCACCCAGTCTCCTTGTCCCCATGCCCCCTCCGTCCCTCCCTGGCCTCCAACTCCATCCATAGTCCCCTCCACCGCTAACCAGCCCCCCACCTTGACTCCTTGCTCCAGTGACTCGCGAGTCCCATTCCCACCTCCCGTCTCTGCATTGCCCCTTACCTTAACCCCTGCCTACGAAGGCCTGGGACCAGCCTGAGGCGGCGGAGCACGGCAGCCGGCAGAGGAGCCGGATCAGGCCATGCTGCCGGCGGCCGCCACACGCCAGCCCCTCAGGCCTGATCCTGCCCCTCTGCCGCCGCCACCACACGCAGGCAGCGTGGCCGGGTAAGGCCTGAGGGGCCCCTTCCCCTTCCTTTGCCCCCCGCAGCCCCTTTCCCAGCTCTACTGCCCACCACTTCCCCCCAGCCCCCTTACCAGGCCGGAGGCTCGGAGCTGCAGGGACGGCCGGCAGAGCCGCTCCTCGGCCGAGCCAGGCCACTCCCGCCCTGAGCACGCTTTGTCTGAGCATGCTCAGGGCAGGAGATTTGGACCTCCCCAGCCTAGCCACAGCAGGAGTCTGCGGCTTTGCTGGGGGGGCCGCTGGGCGGAATGCAGCGTTCCGCCTGGGTTTTCTATTTTTAGGGGCCCCGGAACGCTGGCCCCTAAAAATTGGGGGCCCCGGAACGGCGTTCCAGTGCGTTCCCCCTTACTTTAACCTTTGCTACCACCCCCAGGACGTATCAGGAAACCCAGTCTGACTTTCTGATGGTAGACAAGCCAACAGAAGTAGAGTTGTACAGTTCTATTTTCTGTCTCTTGGGGTATAGAACAGAGGTATTCAGTGCAGTAATGTCTGTAGATAGCAGAGGGTCACTGCCTCCATTTTTTACAAATGGGAGCAGAAGGAGAAATGTGGGCCAAGTCTGAGCTGGAATATTTGCTGCACAATGAAGAGGAGCTCTGTGTTGACCATCCCTAGTTCTGGCATGTTGTTTACCATGTCTAGAGCACGGCAGTAACTGACTTGCAAGTGGGAAGCACCACTAATAATACAGGGAAAAACTGTCTGGAGAACTGGAGTTTAGAGCCACTCTCCTATTAGGCCTTTGACTTTTTGTGAGAGGGAGATATTCATTGGGATGGAGCCTTCGTTTATGAAGTTCTTGGACCTGAGGTTCCGAATTTCCATATTGTTTGTTTGTAGGCGTGACTCACACGAAGGATCTTACAGTAAAGTGGGCTCCTCTTAGATAAAGGATAAGATTTGTATAGATTCATTTTTCGTGCTTTCTTTATTGTAACTCCCATATTGTCTGCAAGGCTTCTTTCATTGCAGTGTTTGCATATAGTAAGGTCATGTCAAAGGAAGCCATCATTCATCATTTCCTATGTGCCTTCAGAGCTTGTAGTTCTTTAAATGTCCTTTGACTGGCCATTGTATATGCACAGCAAATCTCTTGAGTGCACTGTGCATCTGGGTTCTGGAAATGCCCTGGCATAGTCATAACTAGACTGCCTAAACCTGACTCAGTAAATCTCTGAAGAAGTCTTTCTGTAGAGAGTCAAAAATCCAAAAGGAAGAATTACAGAACGAAAGAAAAAAACTCGTATAGAACATTCAACTATGGGAAATCAATAGGTAGCTTTAGGTACCCAAAAGCTTGGTACATAACACATTTGAGTCTCCTTCAGTGTCATGTTTGCTTACTGAATGTAAGAAAAGAAAACAAAAACAAAACAACAAGCAAGCAAACAAAAAACATGAACATACAGGCAAAAAGTCCTCTAAGGATAGAATGAGCTGCTCATTGTCACTAAGAATTGTAACCATGGTAACTGCATCATCATATCACATTTGTGCCAGGCTTTGAGGTACAGAAAGGTGGCTATTGATTCTGAACTGTCAGAGAGCGTTTCATTTTTACACCTTGACTCTTCTTAGTTACTGACAATTCCAAGTGATCTAAAAAGCCCTACTTCCTTACTTTGTTCAGATATGTTTGTGTGAATACCTGTCATTACCTGTGGGTTTTTTGGTTTTTTTTTTTTAGAAGTGACCATGATAATTATCTAAATGATAAGTAGGCAGAAGAAAATTTTTAATCAGGAAGTTTAGAATTAAAGTTTGCTTGCCTGACTAGGAAACTGGAAGATCTCACATTGACAACTTCCTCCTTTCATTAATGTTTCTCACATTTTTGCTTAATTACATATGTTAATATGTGTAAAGACCCTGTTGGAGGTCCACTTGGGTGGTGATTCAAATGAGCAGTTCAAAATGAATTCTTTGAATTTATTATATTATGAAAATCTCATGCTTTCTTCAATGGATTTTACATAGCCTCTTCCGTGATTTGTCAGTCTTGCATCCCTATAGACATTACCCAATGGAAAATACACAGTGCTACATTAAAACAGTGATCTAAGAAAAATCTTTTGGCCTTCTGACATGCAGGGATCTTCATTATTTTTCTTAAAAATCTCCTAAAAGCTATTATTCATAACAAGATGCCATCTTTATAAGACATGAGATGTAGGGTTGTCAAATAATTTTTAAAAATTGGAATTATTCACAAGATAAAAAATAGTCATGATTGTGGTTTAATTGTACTGTTAAATTTGAATTGGCGTTCTATTGTTTGTTTTTAGATGGTTTTCTACATTTTCAAATATATTGATTTCAATTACAACACAATACCAAGTGTAAAGTGCTTGTTTGGCATTAGTTTGATTAGAAATATTTGATCTTTAAAAAGATAAAAGAAATAGTATTTTTCAGTTCACCTCATTCAAGTACGGGTAGTGCAATCCTTTTATCATGAAAGTGTAACTTAAACATATAGATTTTTTTTTAACATAACTGCACTCAAAACCAAAAGAATGTAAAACTTGAAAGCCAACAAGTTGAAGCATGAAGGGTTATATGAATGTTTAGCATATCTGGCAATACCGAATACAACACCGCCATGCGGACGCCTATTCTTACTTTCAGGTGACTTTGTAAATAAGTCGTGAGCAGCATTATCTCCTGTAAATGTGAACAAACTTGTTTGTCTTAGTGATTGGCTGACAAGAAATAGGAGTGAGTGGACTCGTATGAGGTAAATTGAAATATATTAGTTCTTTTTTATCTTTCTAAACATTGTGACGAATCACAACTATTTTTAATCTAATGCATTTATTGTGCATTAATAGCACACATTAAATGCAATTAATTGACAGGCCCAATTAGAAGTAATATTTCTTTTGTGAAAATGAAATACAACTATGATACATTTTTAATCAAAGTAATACTACAAAATCTGAAGAATTTCTGAACATACACTTCAACCTAAAACAGTTGTGCCTAACAATATACCATATACAGCAAGAAAAAGTAAGGATTATTAAAGGCAGAAAAGAATTAGGACAAACAGTGGAAGATGTGTGAATGGAACTCAGGCTCATTTGGCTCCTAGCTCGTTATGTGTTGTCCTACAGGGAACTGGAGGGAACGTTTTTCTGAGGAAAGCAGTAGGAGCATCACACCTTGCATTTAACAGAGTGTCCTGGCCTGATCTGAAGTAATTCAGCTGACTGAGGAATAGAGGGAGAAACTAACTCAACTACGTACACAGCCACAAAGCATACTTTACTCCTGCATACTTTACTTGTCCAGATTTATACAAATGAAAGAATCTATCCCAAGTTCTAGGTTCCTCTGCCAGCTATTTACAAGTACAGATCCAACAGCAATCTACAGTATATACAGCAATAACTGACTGAATATTACAGCAGAAAAATCTCTTCCTTTCATAAGGCTAGTCTTCACTGACGGTGACACATTCACTGCCTCAGTTCAAACTTCCTGGTTCGATTCAAGGGTTTGTGTAGATCCACTCAGTCGATCAGGAAGCCTAACTATTAACTCCACCCTGGCAACAGGGGAGCACTGAATCGAATGGAGTTTCCTCCCTTTAGTTCAATGAAGTGGATGAGCAGAGTGTTAGGCCGTCAAATTCAGATACGCAAGTTATTTTAAGAAACTTGCATATCTTCATTCGACTGCCACCAAAAATGGCGGGTAGTGTAGACCTGCTAGTAGTTATTGCCCTCAAGCAACATCCCTCTCCTGAAACACACTCATATAATAATGGATTTAAATAACAAGAGTCCTGTGGCATCTTAAAGACTAATAAATTTCTTCAGGCATAAGCTTTCGGGGGCTCCAACCCACTTCATCAGATGCATGAAGTGAAAACTACTGTTGAGAGGTGTGTGTGTGTATATATATACACATGCCAGGGTGAAGGAGGGCAAGTGTTAGCAAAGTCATTTCAATTAGGGTAGATGAGGCCCATTCACATCAGGTGATTAGAAGGTGAGAATGTGGCAGAGGGGCACATCTACACAGATACACCCCAAGAGCCCCGACTAGGGTTATTCTATCTACTACCCAAGATCCACAAACCCGGGAACCTACCCCTGCAACAAACCCCATTGCCAACACTGCCTGAACATCAACTCCAGTGATACCATCACAGGTCCCAACCATATCAGCCACACCATCAGGAACTCATTCACCTGCACATCCAGTAATGTGATATATGCTATCATGTGCCAGCAATGCCCCTCTGCCATGTACATTTGCCAAACCGGACTGTCCTTACACCAAAGAATAAAATGGACGCAAATCGGATATCAGAAATGGGAACATCCAGAAACCTGTAGGAGAACACTTAAATCTCCCTGGATACTCAGTGGCAGACTTGAAAGTTGCCATACTCCAACAGAAAAACTTGAAAAGCAGACTTCAGCATGAAATTGCAGGGCTGGAACTGATTTGCAAACTTGACACAATCAGACAGAGTCTGAATAGGAACTTGGAATGGTTAACACATTACAAAAAGTAGTTGTCCCTGTTCACACATTCTTACCTTCTAATCAACTGATGTGAATGGAACTCATCTACCCTAACTGAACTGACTTTGCTAACACTTACCCTCCTTCACCCTGGCATGTGTGTATATACACACCTCTCAACCGTAGTTTCCACTTCATGCATCTGATGAAGTGGGTTGGAGCCCCCGAAAGCTTATGTCTGAAGAAATTTGTTAGTCTTTAAGGTGCCACACAGACTATTACAGCTACCCCTTTGGAAAATGATGGGCTTGGCAGTGTCCCTGAAGCTCAGCAAATTCAGTCCCTTTCAGAATAATTGGGAAATGCATTCCAAAGTTGCCTCATGAAGAATTATTTTCCTCTTTTTAAATAAAGGAAGAGCCACCTTGAGTTCCCTTACTAATCTCAGCTGTGACAGGACAGCACCAAGAGAGAGGCAGTATTTTATCAGGACTTTTGAAAGGTACTGTGCACTTGTTAAATGGGTGCAACTGGAAACACTTGCCTTTACAACACTCAAAGACTCTTCTTTCCTGTTGTTTCTGTGTCAAATTTTGGCTTTTTGTACTTGTTTGGTACTGCATAGGGATGCTTGGGGCAAGAAAAGGGAGGGTCACAAGTAGGCTGTTAAACATTATCCATAGTAACTTGTGGCCAGTGTCCTGCTGTAGTAATAATCTCCCTCCTACCATCTCATTGTGTGACCCATACACACTGCTAATCATGTGGCATCTCAAATCACAGCATTAGCACTCAGGTCATAACTTTTTCCCCCCTTTCTATTTTTTTTGATCAAATACACTGCCAGTATTGAAAGTTCAGACCACTAATATGAGGTAACTTCCAAAAAGGCAAATTTTAGGTTTGACAACCTTTACCTTTAGATATTATTTTAAGAAATATAAACATTGCCAGGTTTCCTAGGATATGAGGAACCTTTTATGGGTAGAGGAGAAGATCCAATGGAATTTAATAACTTGTGAAATATTTTGCTTTTGGTTTTTAAATTTAAAACATTAAAGTAATCTTTAGTGGGTTTTTTTTTTTTTTTAAGGCATAGGTAAACAGAAATGTGGTTAAGAAAGGAAGTTAATTTTCTGAGGGAGGTAACTATTTAAATTCCTGAGCGTTAGGGATTGAAAGCTGTGCGATGACGATACAATGTGCATGTCTAAATAGACAGTGTAGAAGGTATCAGTTTACCTCAGTCACGATCTGCTTATATTCATCTGCTATTACAGTCACAGGCCACCTTTGGGGAGAGCCTGTCAGTTAGGACAAGGATTGGACAACTAACCTAATTTTCACTTACAACCTAATTCAGGATTTGTGTCTGGATTTCTAAGGAAGTCAGATAGTGCTTTAATTTTATTTATTTATTTATTTATTTATTTATTGAGAGAGAGAGAGAGAGAGAGAGAGAGAGCATTTCAGTCCTTCCGTCTTAGTGAACTCTGCACTTAATCAGCAATGAGTAAGTCTTCAGACTTGCCAAGTGAGCTTTTTTCCAAGGTGTTTCATCTTACTGATGCCCTGAATGATTTATCGATGCAAAGATTTCTCATTGTCTTCCTTCAAACCTAGCACTCTCAGCTAATGCAAAACTCTTTTTTTTCATCTCAGGTCAATCTCCAACCAACCTTCAACCCAGCCATCGTGTGCTGGAAGCTAGAGGGCATATAGGATAGTATACCTTGTGCATGCCTTACCTCCTCTAATGTACCCAAACTGCACTGATTCCACTACCAGAACGTCTTGCCTCCATTGAGGAGGGTCATTTTGTGCTACATGTGAACATTTCAGAATGAAGTGGTTAATACAAGATTGTAAGGATGTCATACTCATCAGTGACTAGAAACTGACATAATAGATTTTGAGATGTTCTTTAAAGACCACACACACACACAGATTAAAAAAAATGCAAATGTCAAACAGCAAATTTCATAAACCCAAAGAAAACCCTAAATTATTTTATGGCGGGGAGGTTGGGAAATGCATGGCCAGTCATAAATTCTTAAAGGTAGATTCCAGGACAACTTTCAAAACGTAATGGTTGCTTTAATGGGATAGCAACATTCTTGTGGGCAGCTGAAAGCGGAAATTATTCAAATAAGTGAAAAATTAAGCCCACTTCACTTCTGATTCTACCACTCTGACCATGGAGTGAATAAATATAGTCACAGGGGTGGTCCCTTGTGCATATTACTGTTTACAAAGCGGGGGGGGGGGGAGAGGATCAGGTGCAATCTAATTAGTATTGCCAATTAATGTTCAAAGAATACTGCTATCTCTTTAAACAGCTAATTAGCCTGTTGATGCAACACAGAGCACAGAAGTCCTGTCTGTGTACATTTTTGTTATAGTAACCCAACAGCAAGGAAAATACTCAGATAATTTTTGTCTGGTGATAGGATGGCTGCTGTTTGGGAAATGTTGCATCACACCATCTGTTTCCTTCTGATTGTACACTGCTATGGCCATTGTTGTGATTAATGTCTTTGCTGCTAAAAACAAATTTGAACACATGAAAGAAAATTTAAAATCTACTTGTAGCAACATGATTGTGGCTTAATGCCCTGATTTAGATGGGTAGGTTCCTGGTTCTTTTGCGGTTTGTCTTATTTATGTCTCAAATCTTGTTTAATTTCAACAAGAAAGGATACGCTTCATCCTTTGTGGCACAGGGTACAAAGGAGAAGGCATAGCAAAATTTTGCTCCTGCTTGTGCATAATGACACCCCCCTCCCCCCGGATCATTAGGAGGGTTTGAACCAAGAGCCTTCAACAGCACAGCACAAACCAGCACCATTTGAACTAAGACTAACTTAATAAGCTGTAGCAGCAGAAAGCTGTTGGTTGGTGTCTAGTAGGTAAACCTCTAGAGGAGGACATTGCCGCATATGCTTTTTCAGTGTTCTGTGTAAGCATCGGGCAGCTCGTGAGAGTGTTCGACTAGCGCACACTAGCTACCATATAGCCCGAAGACAAGCAGTGGGCTGCCTCTGTGTGGAATGTCCAGTTGGTTGGCATATCCCGTCTGCAGCAAGTGCTATCTGATCAGGCACAGTGCTTCAACTTGGAAGCTGAGTGGCAAGCTTTGAGGAGCACTTGCTCTCTCTCAGCCATCCTGTAACTGCATATGACCAGCACCGTCCCACTACCCCTTCTAAGTCATTTAACCAAGAAATGGTTTTGCCCAAATTTCTGTTGCATACTTTCAATTCCGTTTTCTCTTGGATTTTATATTGCTTACTGAACATCACGTGCAATGGAAATGTCCAAAATGATTGTTTTCCATGTTTAAGCTGATTTTCGATCCCTTCCCCCCAACAGTGCAAATATTCGGTTCACATACAAATGAGTTTTTGCTTGAGGGTGACCAAGCCAATAGCCCACCTATTTTTTAATGGTCCAAGTATTTATTGTCGCAAATTAATAATCAACCTGGAAAGTGAATGAAATTTGCTTTGAGTGTATCAGTGTATGAGGTTTTCTGTCTTTTCTTAATTGTCAGATTTTGTGATTGCTTGTGTTTGTCAATTTTTTTTTATTGAAAGTTTTAGCATTCTGCAGGCCAAAATTGTAATGGTTTGTCAACAAAGCGGATTCAGCCTGTCCTCTTTCTTTTGTACTGCAAAGAGGTGATGGGAAGTTTATGTACAGCCATTGACCTCTGGGGCTCCTGAAGTCTCAGTGCAAATAGGGGTTTGTCAACAGAAGTAATCAGATATGGATCCTTGCCACACAACCATCAGTGGTTCTCAGGATTCAAATTGCAACTACTGGAAAAGGACATAACAATTAAGTATGCCCATTTTAACCACCCCTATGAATGCCATTAAATCATAATTACATTTTTAAAAACCCTTGCTCCAAGGATTGCAGTTTTATCACTAGTGAACAATGCTTTTACTGGTCTGTTGGTGTATATGATTGAGTTCTAACAACCCTGCACCAAGAGCAGAAAGAAGTTTGCTGATAGTCTGCCATTGCAGTGGAGTACACATTTAAGTAACTTTCCATCTAGCTACAAGTATTCCTGAAAGCTTGCCACCTCTACCAACAGAAATTGGTTAAATATATATACCTCACCTCCTTGTATCTTTACAACTATTCTAAGAAATTTAGTGATATTTAGTATAGTGGGACTTAAGACTCTTTTTTTCATTTAAAAAAATTCATAGAGGGATTCCTTTTAAAAATAGAAAGCTAGTTGATAAGTAGGATCTCAGAATAATTTTTTGCAGTTCATTTTGTATAATGATTGGATTGTGGTAAATCTGTTACCACACAAGATAGAGTTGAACATAATTTAGTGAAAAGAGCTGACTGCCAAGTAAAGCAGTGTTATCAATTTCCTCTCTCTTCCACATTGAAATAGACTGGAGAGCAGACAGTACAGAATTTCCTGGTATGTTTTAAGAAAGCAGGGATCCATTTCCCCCTCCCTTCCTTCCTTCCTTCCTATTAGCTGTCTGTTAAACTCCCAGGAAGATTCAAATTTTCTTTTTTAAGATTTTGAACTTGCTTATTATGAAGACTGACTTTGAAAGGCTCAGATCCATTCTGTGCAAGTTTTCTGTGTTTTAGGGAGGATGGAAATCCTATTCAGTAAGTTGGTGGAAAAAGTACACCCTTTCTAGTGTACAGCATTGTATTGGCATCAATATTTTCTTCTGATTTGCTGGCATCAGGACAGCGCTGGCCTCGGGGGGGATACACGACGGTGCGGATGCTGGCACAGGAAGTATAATGAGTGTCAGCATTAGATTTCTCCTCGTCTGAGTGCTGATTTGTGAATTTATGAAAAGGACCTTCAAGTGCCCTTTTTCACTGAAAACCTAAGATGTCACTTTTCAACCTTGGAAGTTCCTGAACTTCAGTGAGAAGAATGCAGATATAGAGCCAGTGGTACAAGTTGCTTGGAGATGAAAGGCAACTCTTCAATACTCTGGGACAGTGCATGTTGTGGTAAACTATTATCTAACTGGATGTGTCGTCTTGACTTCATCAAAAACAGCATAAAGGTGTTTTAAGAAGTTGCAACTCTCTACAATGCCACATTGAAAAATAGGTATTTAGCGGGTTTTTTCTGTAGTTTTTTTTGCAAGTCTCACCTGTTTAGGTGGGAAACTGTTTGTTTTATTTTTTTATCTGCTGCCACTGAAGATGAGATAGCTGTGAATGTATTATTCTATATCCAGATGTCCTATTTTCAGTGTTAAACTGTCAAACATTCTTGAAGTTGAAAGGATCTTGTAACTTCATCCAGAAATTATCTTGACATTTTCTGTCAGTGGGATATAACCACAGTAGTTGATTATCTTCTTGGTTTCTGAGGAACAGCATGAACAGTATAAATAATTGACTTGCACTTTTTCCAGTTCTTAAAATCTGTTCTTTCACCCCTTTTTTGATAGCATTTCAAAACTTTGTGGTGCTCCGGGCATTATAAAAATTCTTTTGGCTGTGTCATAAGAACACAGGTCTGAAGAGTTAACTTTTTACTTTCTGGAATAATTTCGTGAAAAAACAGGAATATATCCATGTCTCTACACGAATTTTTAAGGGAAGGACGAGAAGGTCATTACAGGTTCCTAACAAGAGTCAGCCAAACCCTTCGCAATGTCTCATCCACAGTACATCGTTCCCTTCCAAAGAGGCACTCGCGAAATAACATACGTCAACCGTGGTCTGGTGAGATGACTTCATGTTTGTTTTTGTTTTTGGGTTGGGGTTTTGGTTTTTTTGTTTTTTTTTTTCAGTTAAATATTGCACAACTTATTTCATTCAATAGTGAATTCTAAGTTCTCAGTCCTAAATTATGGTTGCATGTTAATAAGTGTTTGATCTTTTCTTTTCCTTAAATAATTGAAAAAATCCACTGGAAGTGGAAATCAGACTGAAGAAAAACTTGTTTCTATTGGAAGGATTATCAAAGCAAAGTTGCACTGCAAGCCATCTGTTTAAGTGCATTGATAGTCCAAGGGAAAATAATTTTCCTATACTGTATTTTTGTAATTTGGTCTATGCCAATTAATAATATGAGGTGACAAAATAGCTGGATGTATGTTTGTTTCTTGGCTTTTTGTTTTGTTTTGAAGAGTAAAAAGTAGTATGATGCAGCATTTAGGATAGGTTTTCACAACTGTAGCGATAATTTCTCCATTGCTGATTTAAAGAAAAAATTTAAAAAAATTGAATAGGCATTTTACCTGTATATAATCTGAATTTAAATATCTGTTGGAATCCAGTTGCTGTTCACCAATTTGGACATCTTGTGTACTACATACACTAATTTTGAACAGTGGATAGCCCTCCTCTCTGTTTGAAGTATTTACTGGAATTGGTCCGTCCCTTATGAGACATAGAGGAAAAAACACAATGGAATATGCATGTGATTGTTTTCCCTTCAGTCCTGGGTGTATTATATGACTGGTATCCAGAGAATACAGTTTCTTAGGTTTTATGCTTGGTTTGCCTTAATAAGAAACATGTCAGTTTTCCTAATGAAGTGTGTCTCTTCTATCATACCCAAACCTTATTTATTTATATTTATTTATTTCATAACACTTTAGATTTTGTTGAAGCAGTCTTCCTTTTTAAAGTTTCCAATAAACAAAAGTTCCGTTTCCTTTTCTTTTCCCCAATTTACAATGACTGTAGAGCAACAATAATTCCTGTTCTTATTTCATCCTTATACATTTTACTAAGATTTTATACCATTACTGTTCATCAAAGAGGTCATGTTAAATATTCCCATATCTTTCTAGTAACAGACCTTAATTAGCATGTCAGCCACAATTCTAGACCAAGATGTCAGCTAAGTGTTGTAATAGAAGAGTCTTGGGTTATCCATGGAGAGAATATCAGCCAAATCGTATTTATCCTGGTATTGTGTTGGGAAAATATTAATTTCGCGGCGAGACCCAGCCTAGAATGCCACTCTGCTCTACTTACAGCTCTTTCCAACTGCATAGCTTGGGCCTAGATCAGTCTCTCTAGCCATTATCTTAGATAGACAGCGGTGACTAGTCTCATCCTACGTAATACTCCTCTCTTTGTAGTTCTGATTATAAGTGTGAGATGGCAGCTGTCAAAGTGAGGCTTCTGAAGGACTCCTGTCATGGAGATGTGTGGTCTAAACTGCCTCCGCACAGCTCTATGGCTCTCCTATCATGACAGCAAGCTTCCCCTGCGCATTGACCTGCCAGCAGGCCTCAACCCTGATCTGTGTGACTTTCTCTAGTGGTGCCATGGTAGATCAGCCTCAATGGCTTATGCAGTGTTCTGAGTCTGGCAGTAATGGAAAGCATGGTAGCAAGTTTGTGAGGATGGGAGCTGGAATGTAGGCTCTCAAAACCTCTCTCTCTTCTAGGGGCCCCCAAACATCTGTCATTTTTTAATTTTGCATATATTCAAGCTGACCTACAGGTGAGAGACCATAGTTCATGAGCAATATTAGCAACGCCTCCCACCCACTTTTACTTACTAATTTATTGATTAAAACAAAAAAAGGAGTCCTCTGGCACTTTTAAAGACTAACACATTTATTTCTTGTGAGCTTTCCTGGGAGAAAATCCCACTTCATCATATGCTTTGGATGGGGAATTTAGGGTATGTCTACACTTACAAGTTAGGTTGACTTAAGGAGCCTTAAGTCAACCTAACTTACTCTCTGTCCACACTGGGCTTTTATTAAGTCGACTTAAGCTGTTCCTTAAGTCGACTTAAGGAAAACTTAAATCAACTTAATAACACCTAGTTTTAGGTCAACTCCTTAAATCTTCTTAAGTCAGTGTGGATGGGGATTAGTACCTAAATCGACCTTAAGTCGATTTAAAGTGTTGAGTTAATAAGGTCGACAAGGGTATGTCTACACTAGAAAAAGTAAATCGACTTTAAGTTGACCTTATTAAGTCGACCGTATTAAGTCGACTTAACAAGGTCGACCTAACTTTTCTAGTGTAAACATAGCCTTACAGAATGGGAGGAAAATAAATGCAGGAAAGTGTAAGCCATATGCTCAAATCAGAGTGTTACAGCAAATCAATGCAGTAGTTTAGATTCAAACACTGGGGAACAGCATATAGAGGAAGGTGAGGTCAAATCTCTTGTAATGAGAAAAAAATCCATTGTCCTTATTTAGCCCTGAAGTAACAGTGTCAAATTTGCATGTGAATTCCAATTCTGCAGTTTCTCTTTGAAGCTTCTATTTGTTATCCATTTGTTTGAGCACAGCTATTAACAAATCATCAATGGAGTGAGCAGGGAGATTGAAGTGTTCTCCTATTTGGATTTTTGACTGTTCTAATTTCTGATTACTGATTATTGATTCTAATTACTAATTATTGATGATGATTTATACAGTAGTAGTGCGTAGAGACCTCCAACCATATGTGCTATGTAAACACTTAAGGCAGGCAGCCCTTTTTCTGATAAGCTTACGGTCTAAGTAAATAAGTTAAGGTATAGATAAGTACTATTATAATATGAATAGTTATTAATAGCAAAATAACATTGTTTACAAAGACAACCACTCAAGCGTTAGGAAAGGCCAGAATCGAGATTGCCTTTTGTGTCTATGTGCACATACATTGTAGTAATATTTAATTACATGACTCCTTTTTCTTTCCACCCAGCTATGGATTGTAAACAGGATTTGAACCCAGGACGTTCAGATCAACAATACAGACCTCTGCCACTTGAGCTCAAGGAGTAGCAAAAGAGAGCTGTTGTAGTCTCTATCTGAACTGGCCACCAGATGGAGTGGTGATGCATGCTTTGCCAGAGCATTACACTGCCATTTGCTAGTCAGCAATGGAATACTGGAATGGACTGTGGCCTAATGTTTTCAGATGTAATAGTCAAATACTTAGCTTCGGCACCTGCTTTGAACATCATCAGATTTCTTTTGGCTCAATCCTCCAATTTGTCTAGGTTCCTCTGTATCTTGTTTCTGCTCTGTCGCATACCTATCCCAGTGTAGTGTCACTGTAGACTTGCTTGAGGGTTCAATCCACTCCATCTTCCAGATCATTAATGAAGATGTTGAACAAAACCTTGTGTGTAAAATAGTGGGAAAGTATAGAAAACCTTGCTTGATGAGGGTTGTGAAGTTTATGGGCCTCTTCTCCATCACAAGAAAGATCCTTGCCCAGATCCTATTAAACCACCTCCTCCCCTTTGCCAAAAAATTTCTCCCTGGATCACAGTGTGGCTGGAAGACATCTTGAGCTATAACCAACATGATCTTTGTGGTGTGACAGATTTAGGGTAAGTGTAGAGAGCAGCACCAAAAACTGTTTATGGCATTCATCAACCTAACCAAGGTTTTTTACTCTTTATCGATTGTGATGCCCTATGGAAGATGCTGTGTAGGATTGGCTGCACTATTCTATGCAATGGCTCAGAGACTGAACCATTCTCATCATTCGCACTGATATCAAGCAAGGCTATGTCATTGCTCCAGCACTCTTTCCCATTTTTGTTGCCATGATCTTGATTCTCACCTCCGATCACCTTCCTGACGGAATCAGGATTGAGTATTGTGTAGAGGGCCAACTCTTCAATCTCTGATGCCTCCAAACAAAATGTAAGCCTGGATTTACACTGTTGATGGATTTTGGCAGCAGATGATGGATGAACACAAGCTACATAAAGTAGTTTGTGTATCTCCTGTTGACTTCCTATCTTCTACCTACTACAGCATCCTCACTGCACAGTGCTGATGAGAAATGCCCTCCAGTTGACACAGCATTACTTTTCTTTCAGGGGTGGATTAATGGCATTGACTTCTAGGTTTGACTGAGTGTGTCTTCACTGCCACTCAGTCAATCCCACAGAATCAATCCTGCACTGCCATCTAGTGCCACCGGCAGTGTAGACATATACCCTACGATCATGAGAATTGGCATCACTGACCTTCACTATGTAGAATATTGTATCATCCTCATGCACATAGAGGCTGACCTGCAAAGCCCCTTAATCTTTTTGCAGATGCCTATCACAGCCTGGGTGTGTGTGTCAACTTCAGAAAAACTACTCTACCAGCCCTCATCTTGACAAACTACTCTTTGTACTCCACAAATCATCGTTGGCAGAGAACCCCTGAAAAATGTGGACCATTTCCCATACCTTGGCAGCTACCTCTCCCAAACATCTAGCACTGACACAGAAATCAAATACAGGATCCCCTTTGTCAGCGTATCCTTTAGAAGACCACTTAATTGAGTCTTCAATGAAAGAGCTCTGCAAACAGGCACCAAGATCTTAGTCTACAAGGCAGTAGTCATCTCTCCTCTCCTCTATGCGTATAAGACCTGGTTGACCTATAGATGGCATCTCAGGCAGCTGGAATGGGTTCCATAAGTACTGGAAGGTCTTAGGAGGATCCTCAGGATTTGTTTGGAAGACCACCGCAATAATATTAGCATTCTCTCTGCAGCCAACATCAGGAGTGTAGAAGCACAGGTCATGAAACACTGGCCACTGTGTAGTCCTGACATTTGCCTCCCAAACAAGGCCTCTTCTCTCAGTTAAGTCAGGGAAGAAGGGCATGTGGAGCACAGCAGAAGCACCTTAACGACATACAGAAAGTACACTTTTAAAGGGGTGGTATCAGATCAACAAACTGGGAAGCCTTGGTGCTGAAGAGAACACGGTGGTGGCCATGACATACACCGAGCTAAAGCCCATTTTGAGAACAGTTGTGCACATAAGAAAGAGAAGCAACAAAGGAGGAAAGAAACGATACCACACTCTAGCCAACAACGCTGTCTCCTCTACAATTACACCTGTCATCTCTGTGGGAAAATCTGCAGGGCATGAACTGAGTTCTTTAGTCACTTAAAAATCCAACAGTGAGCCGTTGTGCAGACACCATCCTCGTATTGAGGGAAGTTTAACGCACCTTCTGCTAGCATACAGGGTTTTTTTGTGGGTCTCACTTGTATACTGCCAACATGTGCTCAGTCTTGTTAATGCTTAAAATAGAAACAAAACAGCGACGACAAAAACCAAATGTTTTCCTGAAGCAAGGACTAACATTTCAACCCTTAAATCTATTGTCAGTTTATAACATGTCAGATGTTGGCTATACCTACAGTATGTAAATATCCTGGGTGGAGGCAGAGAGTATTATAACTGAAAGAAGCAATGTTACTGGAGGAAAATGTATGTGTAAAGTCATCTTGTCCCATCTTGTTGCATTTAAGGAACAAAGTTCAGTCAATAAGAAGATTATATGCACAGCAGGATAGTGAGGTCAAAGTATAAGAAGAGAAAAGTGGAGGATTTTCCCTTTATGAGTGCTAATAAAGATGAATGGTATACAAATTTCTGTGGCTGAAATGAAGAACTATTATATTTTCTCAGAGTGGTGTTCTTGGTTGGATTCTTTGGCTCAGGGTAAGTCATCTTAACTTTAAAATTAATCCCTGAACTTGTAATAGGAAATGCACAGTCTATTTAGTAGGGGTGTTTGAGGTACGTGTCTTGGGTGTGTTGCAGGAAGAATTTTGATGTGAATACCGTATTTCATCAGCCATAAAATTATATGTATAAACAATTCTTCCTATTGGTTTTCTAGTTCATTCTTTGATTCTTGAAAACACCTCTATTTATAGAATGCATATTGTTTGAGGAATCTCAATATCCCATGGTACTGAGCAGAGCTTTAAAAATCCACTCTTTTAGGAAGAGTAGGGATCTTCCTTGGGCAAGTACCATCAAATTCTGAAGGATCTAAACTTTTTCTTTTCTCCTTTTTTTTTTTTTTTAAAGGATACAAATGTTTGTATTGGAAAAAGATTGGTTAGGCTTTACTGTTGCTATTTAGATCCTTATGGGCAACAGTAAAGATAACCAGAATCACAACGTGGGAAAGCTATGAGCAAGTGCTATGAGGAGGGAGACCAAAAATGAAAACTGCAGGGGGGAAAAGTATCCGAGACTCCCGGCCCCACTTACACCTCTGTGATAGGAGTGGGGAGTGTTCACACAACTCCTTCTCGCAGTTGAGTGTGTGTGTGTGTGTGTGTGTGTGTGTGTGTGTGTGTCTTCACATTTATCAAACCTATGAGTCAGAGGCGGATACAAAAGATGGACCCCCAGAGCGAGATCCAGGGACAGCTCCCTGAAGGAATCCGTCCCTATCTCAGCAGCTGTAAGAGGAACTGGTGCATTCTTAGCATAGCTCTGGGACAAGTGGAATGTATCTGGAGTGGAGGATCTATTCCCAACCATTATGAGATATTAGCATTTGGTAAAATGCCGAGAGTGTGGATAGATGCCTGGATTTGTGCGCAGAGAAGCATGAGATGGGAAGAGAGATTCTGATGCGATAAATTAGAAAAAAGCACAGTTGATAATGAGACATGTTGGGGTAGCTAAAATTCTCCCATTTTCTGACTTCGTAACCTCTTCACATTCTTTTAATATATATATAAAAATAAATAGAAAGTTGATCAATAATATGCTTCAGTTCATTGTCAACTATCTTACTCATTTTAACTGATAAGGCATAACTTGGGGAGCCCGGGGGTCAGAGACATAGTCCTGGGTCTGATGGGTGTCAAGCCCTAGGACTGTTGATGGAAGTCTAGAACTTCCCTTATCCCCGGGTCACCGGTAACGACAAAAAAGTTATCAGCATTTGGTCATTGTTGAGTGTTTGTGTGAAATGATACGTTGATCTTAGTCAAGTTCTCAGTTAGCAAGCAGACATATAATACTTCAGTATCACTCTTATTCAATTAGAAGAGAGATGCTTTATTTCTTTAAAATTCAGAGAGAAAGTTACTTGCTGGTAATCTTAGAACAGATGGTTTTTATTCTTTTTTCCCCTCCTGTATGTGACTGTGTCCAAATCACTATTTACAGTGTGGGCAAGGCTTTTGACAGACTCGCAGTATAATTTTACTGATACTCTTTATCTCCTTTGTTGCTTTTACACGTTTACAATCTGTTAGATTGGTTTAAAGCTGTTTTAATTACTTTCCCTTTCCTAAGCAGTAATTTGTGTGGTCTGTCCCTACTTCCTCGTACTAGATATACTTGTTATGCATAACCAAACACCATGTGTTCATGAAATATATGGCACAAATCTTTAAAGATACTCAGGTTTAGTACACATGTACCTCCTTGTGGAGTGAAACCGAGCCAGAAACAGCAATCTTTTTGTGAGATTTCTAAGATTTAAACGGCTCCAAATCACCACAAGAACACCCTGTCTTTCATTTCAGTATTTCTACCTCTGTTCCCAGCCAAAACCAGGGAGTACCGAGCTACGTAACTTTCATCAGGTTTTTTGGTTTTGTTTTTATTAATATTTTTAGGGATTTAAAAATGTTATTTATGCTTTGGACAGTTTTGTGTATATATTATATACAGCTTAAATGTCTTTTAGTCTGGTTTTATGGATTGGTGATGGCAAGGGAGCTCCATTAGACAATTTGTCTGCTGCTGTTTTTTCTAAAAGCAATAGACAAATGTCTGTTGCCCACAGGATGGGTGGATGGCTGTGTGTGGCTGGTTTTATGTTTTTAACCTCTGTTATCAACCTCTGAGCCCACTGACCACACGGTTCCATTAACTTGTTTGCGGTCCTTAGCTGGTTGAGTGCTATTGCTTTTGTGTGTGTTTTTTTTTCTTCTAGAGAGACGAAAGCGTGATTGTAGGCCAGTGATTATCTGCCTCCAGAAATCGCTTGTCTGGGTTTCGCAAAGTTTTTTTATCCTCCTTTACATGTGAGCCTGTGATTGTTTTGATCCGAGATGTCACCGGCATGCAGTGACACTCCTCTCAGCCTGACTTTTTAAATGGGATGTGGATTTCTCTGATTTCCTAGTGTTTGGCTGAGATGAGAATTTGAATGATGGTGAAATGTCTGAACCTGAATCCAGAAAAGGCGGAAGTGAAGCTAGTATGTTAGGAAAGGAGTCTGGTATGGCGTGAGTAATTGAGATCTTCTGCTGTAGAATCTTTGTAAAAGATGTTCAGAATTTGGGATTGGTTTTTTTAGATTCCCAAATGCCCTTGGAATCTCGTGTGTGCTAGTGGCCACAATAATTGTTGCCTATGGTATTTGTAGATCAGACTGGAATAATTCAACACTCACTTGAAGACCGAAGCCCAGTTGTCCCCAACAGTTGCCAAGATCTTCAGTTCCCCCTGCCCCTAACCCCATCAACTTCTATACTATGATATTCATGCTCTAGGTCATAAGTAGACTACAAATTCCATGGAGCACAGATTGTTTTCCTATGTGTATGTACAGTGTATGCACACTGGGGCTCTGAATTTGATAGAAGCCTTTGGATGGGATCACAGTATAAAGTGATCACAGTATATTAAGTGATTTTCTTGTCCGAATCACATCAGACATGTGAAACACTTCAGATGCGTAGATTGAGTAATGATAAAGAACGTTGATCTATTCTTTCTTGCAAATGTAGTCTTGATGAACTATATATGCATTGTGCTGTGAAATCTTGTCGTGCTGCACAGATTAGGCAGTTTGTAGATACAACAGAATGCC
The DNA here is from genome assembly GCA_007922175.1 of Pelusios castaneus. Classification (NCBI taxonomy): domain Eukaryota; kingdom Metazoa; phylum Chordata; order Testudines; family Pelomedusidae; genus Pelusios; species Pelusios castaneus. The sequence continues at coordinate 13,739,464 of ML685801.1, read as the reverse complement.
TTGTGGCAGAAAAAGCTTCAGAGGAATGTAGTTTAGATCCTAGTCATCTTTATTTAACTCAATCAGTGAGACAGCACATTTTATCTTACAAATAGCCTAAGGGTTCACCTTTTTTTCCCTTGACCTGAATGATAAGGGTGACATTTCTGTGCTGAAAACAATTACTTATTGTTATTAGAGAAGTCCTAGACTGCTTGGTGAATTTACATTAAGGTTTAGTAAGGTATGGTAAGTCATTATTTTGGTGGTTTAGGATTTATTTTGGGAAGCAGTGAAGTGATGGAGCAGAGGTTCAGAAACCCTTTATTAAAACGTCGTCGCCAAATGAAAGGGCAGGTTGAGGTAATTTCCTTGCCTGAAGTTAATCTGGTCTTTCTGCATATTACTAAAAGATCCCTGCTGAAGATTACTTACCTTGGTGACATAACAATGATTCTGAAAAGCAATGGTTTTTCTGTCTGGAATTCAGCACAGTGCATTAAATGGCAGGTTACTTGGAAAATATTTCCCTGGAGAGGGTACTTCTGAATTCCCCAAAATGTTTTTTGTTTCCTGCCCCCATTTCCAATTACACAGGTTGAACACTGTGCGCTAGTATTAATATTTCAATGTATTTTTCATGAGGCAAGAGCTATAAAAATATCCATTAAAGCAAATGCAATATAAATTTGTCTGTTCTGTTAGGTTGCCTTCCTCCTTGGTTGAGTGTGTGTGTTTCCCTCCCCATTTGAACTATCAGATTCCCCAATCCAACCCTCCCCATGTAAACTTATTCAGATGTTATACATACAGTATTTATCATCACCACCAAAGAAAGTAAATTTTTGTGGAAGCCCCTTGTTTGTTGTACCTTTTTTATCCCATGCAAAAAAGTGGCCATGCTCAATCCTGGTTAGTTTGTTTTGATACAACACCTCCTGTCCCCCTCAAAATGCTATAGTTATTACATCTTGGGGTTTTGTTTTCTTAAAGTATTTACTATATTGAAATTGTTACCTGTACCTAGGCTTCCTAGAACAAAAGCATTAAATACAGGCAGGCATACTCGAGAATATTTTGGCATTACCACCAGCTGACCGATTGGGGTAGACTTGTGACTTAAGGCAAATGAAGTAAAATGCATAAAACAATAGTGCACGAACAGGAGAAAACAAGAACAAAGCAAACACGAATTTCAATTTGCCAGATTTTGGAGTATACCTGAAGTATCTTGACTAGGTACCATGTTTTTGGTTACTGGGGTAAATTTAGGAAATTCCACTGAGGGCAGTGATTTTAGTGGAGTAATCCCAGATTTATGCTGATTTTAATTTAAATCAGAATCTCTGCTCTTTGCTGCTTTAAGATTCCAGTAGAAGTCTCCACAGTTGTTTTCACAGTATCCTACCTACTTTGGGAATCCACCTGAAGATCAGGGTTCTTCTGCAGAGCACAATGTTGATATCACTCAGTGTCTGCTACATAATTATTCCTGCCCCTATGACTCTGTAAAATAGTCATAGCTGGGCTTGCTGAAGCCTAACGCTAGTCCGCTGTCAGGAAGTAGCTGAAAGATTCACACTTCTCTCGGACAAGCTGAAGAAAGAACTACTACTTCATCTACTTCCTACTTTCTTGAGCTGAGGAAGGAAAGAAGAAACACGTTAAGGCTTTCTTATTTTGCTGGGGGACTATAGCTTCTCTTTCTAGCTTTATGTAAGCTGCAGCCACTCAATGGCTCCTTAGTCAACAAGAGAAATTGGAAAAAAGACTGTCTTCTCTGCGCTAAGGAAGGGTTGGAAAGATAAAATACTGTGGCGATTTAATAGAAGTAAGATCAAAGAGAGGTAAGTGTATTTCATACACAATCTGAACTGAGTTCTCACACTACAAGAAGAGGAGTTCTCTGTGGTCACAGGGCTACAGGGAGAACTCTATTCTAGAGGTTTCTTAATCGGAAACCCCTGTTCCTTACCGTGCAGTTCCTTGAGAAATTACCTTCCCTGGGCTCCAAATAAGTCAAAAGTAGGAGAAACACTCTTGAACAGAGTATCCTGCTACCTTGTCCCCGCATTTCTGTGCTCTGCACTCTCAATGTCACACATTTTGGATCCCGGTATGCTTTATAAATTAGATAGAAGCAGCAGCAAAAAAAAAAAAAAAAAAAATAGTGACCTCAAGCGTGAGGGTGGTAGTCAGGTGAACCAGGAACTGCTGAATAGTTTGAAGCGAGGATTTTGGCCAGTGACAGTATACACCTTGTCTTGGATTTTCACTGTTCCTGCAGCAGAAGAGATGGGATTTTAGTTCTCTCTGTCACCTCTGAGTGATCCATGCACAGAAATAGGAGGAGTTCAGTTTTACTTACCTACGTTGAATTGACAGCTTCCATATTGGAAGGATGTGTGCTGGTGTGAGCACTGCTGTGGTTTGAACCTGTAGTTTTGGGGAATCTGGGTTCATAGACGACAAATGCATTCCTTCTGACTTCAATATAAATGTATTCATCCAAGTCTCAAAACCATGATGACTATCACCACTGATGAATGGATAACTTTTCCTCTATCTAACTGGGTTCTTTCTTTGGTAGTATTTGAGAACCTTAATATTCTTTTCACTTTTTCTGTTCTAGAGCAGGACAATAACCGTGCCATTACTCCCCTACCGTCTTACCACCTCCCCCCCATCCCCCCACCTTCGGCTTCCCCAGTCTTTGCCTTCCTGCAAATGCAGGAGTAAAAGGTGATTTAAGTCCATTGTAACTAATCAATGATGATCCCTATCAGTACATTTACAGCTCTATGAGCAGAGTTGTAGAAAACCATTCGTGCTGGTGACGGACTCTCTTGGATTGAGAAACTTCTGTAAGTGACAGTTGATCCAGATGCAATTCTGATCTATGCAAGAAGATGCAGTACCTGACAGGATTGTTTCTTTTATTTTTCTGCGACCACGCATTCTAAAGAAATAAAAATTCACCACCAATAACAAAATAATGCTTTGGTTTTAATTTTCCATTTTAATTTTCATTTGAACCTGAAAGGAAATTCAGCACATTTGTCTGTTAGCATTCTGAGAATCTTAAGCTGGTGACTTTGATCGTGACATCAATAAAATGGAAGAAGTTGGTGGTGGTGGGAAACAAAGGGGACAGAAATAGAATATCCCCCTTCTATCGGCACCAGCAAAGCATGTTGGGTTTCTTTCAGTTTGCTTAATAAAAAACAGTGAGAGGAGAGTCAGAAACAGGAAAACATGGGTGCAAATGCTAAAAGCTTTGCAGAGTAAACAGCAAGAAAAAAGGCAGTTTATTTAAGGGTTGTCCCACACTCATGTTAGTTACATGTATTTATTCAGTGGACTAGTATGTGGCAGAGCTCGCAGAATTCATTATTTGACCGTCAGCTCATCCTGACTGTGGCATTTTTAAGCTTTTATTTTGCATTATGGAAAAACAGACCAACACAAAACTGATTCAGTTGACTTTTTGGATGGTGGACATGGAAAGGGAGTGTTCAAAATCTGCAGGAAAAAGCAAGCTGACAGTTTCGCTTTATGTGCAAAAAGTTTATTACAAAACTGTGATCATGAGGTTAGGGATTTTATGGTAGTTTGCAAAATCTTATTTATTTCCTTCCTCCAACAACCAAACAGCCTTGCACAGCTATCTTAAATTGTTGTGGTAGTGCATTTCTATTAATTTGGACAAGTTGAAGTATAAAGATTTTGATGCATGCTATGCTCGCCAATCAGTGTCGTGAAATTAAAGCCTTTGACTAATTAGACTGCCTCAGCTGAGGTGGTTCTGATCTCTGAATCACAGCAGTAATCCCCGCCCATCTTGTCACACCTAATGCAAATAGTAATTTTTAAAGTAGTCAATGATCGCTTGTGCTTCTGTGAAAAAGCATAGTCTCCACACTTCTACCTTGGACTGACCAGGAAACATTGCAGGAAAAGAAAGAATAATGGCCATTGTTTTAGGGTAATTAAATTTCATAGACTGACTGCTTTTTCAATCAGGTAAAGGTATATGCTTCCTGTTTCTCTCTAGAGGGAACAGGCATGGGACATGATGACAGCTGCTGCTGTGTCGTCTTTGTTACAATGTCCATAAACAATTGAAACTGCAGGTTTTTTGTATTTTAAATTGTATGCAGCAACCTGTACTGCTGGACTTCATAGCTTCTGAAAGTGGTTCTTTACAAAGACTGTATCTGTAACGAAGAGGAGGGGTAAGTATTGTAGCTGACTTTGTCATTGTGTTTTTTCATATAACATAGTTGCCATGATCAGCATCAGTTTGGTTTCTCTTTATACTAAATAAATTTAATATAAGGAGATGCAGATTGTACTCCAAAGCAGAAAAACCTATCTGGGGCCAGGATTTTAATTTGTTGTGCTGGGGAAGAAACTGAGTGTTGGTTCCAGAATCTGAAGTGTCCTCCTAAAATCTTCTGGAGGACAAGGTGATCCATGCTCATTACCTGCCACCCCCACTGCTCCCTAGCAAAACTGTTCCAAGTGAGCCCTCCGCTGGCCATTTGCTGATGCTGGGTTCTGTCTTCCTTGTACAGGGACTGTGGAACGTATGGAGGGCATGGCAGTGGGAGGAATTCAGACATGGCTTTCCAAAATGTTAGCGGGTGCCTGGTGAGTTGCAGAGGTTATGTGAGGCTTGGCTTTCCCTTGTCTACTGGCACACTAGCTAGATGTGTAGTTCTGCCAGCCTTTAAGTTTCCAAATCATGAGTCAGGCCCTAAATAGCTAAAATTATAGCTATTACCTTGGGAGGAAAAACAAAAAGAAGAAGAAATGTGGGGGTTCTTTTTATTTCCCGTCTGGTTTTTAAGACTTGTGGGACTCATGTTTTCTACAGAGCTACAAGGGCTGGTGGGGAGTGTTGGACTCTGCCTATGGGAGCAGGGGTGAGTGGCCACAGAGCAGCACCGCAGCTAAAAGGAAGCTGCCTGTTTTGGATGTGACTAACACATCATGGGCACAGAGTCTTGTAAAGGTGGAGCGCTCTGGCAGGGCTCACCACCCACTAAGTGCCAGACTCAGAATTTGTTCTATGATCACCATCTTACAGATGCTAGGGAACTGAGGCAGAGAAGTTAATAGCCTGATTTTCAGGTGCCTCCGCCTCCTGACTACACGGTTATTCTGTAAAGACCCTATAAAGGGTCTAAACTTGCATCCCAAAGGAGGCTTCATTATTGAAAAGTGTGTTTCTGCATTCTGATTGATTTGATTCATTAAAAGGAGAGGGAGCGGGCACTTCCTCTGTTTGAACAGATCTGCATTCTTTACGATTGTTCATTTTCAAATAATATGCACATAAATGTTTCTGAAATCAACTCTTTATTAACTTTTTAGAAACAACAATAACAACAAAACTCCAGGTCAACTGTTATTTCTATCTTTCCCCCCTGTTATCACTCTTACCTAAGACCTTTTCTCTCCCATTTCAGTTTCCATTCAGTTTTCTTTCCACTGCAGATGCATATCAAAGCCAGTTCTTTTTCTGGTCCCATTCAGTTCGGGACTGATGCCAACCTGATGCCACTGTAATGAAGGATCCCATTTTCCACTTTGAGACTGGCTCCCACCTAACGCATTTGGTGACCCTTCTTCCACACAGATCTACTTCCCTCTCATGAAAGTATCCCGTTCTTTCTGTCACTTCTACTCCTTTATCCCTATAGTAAATGGTCCAGAGAATCTAGCAAATCTGGATCCTTTTCTATTTGGGCCAGAGGTGCATGCCAGAAGAATGTTGAGTGTGTTAGCAGACAAAGAATATTCATTTAATGGTGATCTCAAAGGAGTTTGGGCCTGGCTCAAAATATTCAAAGTTGAGGGAAGAGTCAGGTAACCAACTCAGCTTTTTTTAATGCTTAATCCCACTAACCTGTGATCCTAATAATCTTCACACACCACTACTGATAATTTCAGTACAGCCTAGGAGTATTCTCCCTCTATTTCTTTCAGTGGTGTTTCAATGGCCACGTTAGGTAGAAGACATTTCCTTTATGCTATTCTTAGTAACCATGAAACGGCACACCTGTGGTACAATATATGGATAGAATTCAGTGAGAATCGTTAAAGGTAGGTTATTAGTTTTGCTTCTGAGATGAAATAATTATGACCAAATGTCACCTGATAACACATCATATAACCAAATGTTGCATGATAAATTTGGCATGAAGAAATGTCCCATTCTGAGAGCTCTTAATATCCTCACTTCTTAAGTGGAAGAACCCAGTGTGAAAAACCAGCAGCAAGTAGCCCTATTTGTCTTTTCCAGGTCTTCAATACTGAATTACCTGTTCAGCTGGGGGAAATAAATAGGGTCCTTTAACTCTCTGTTGATTTGAATTTTAAACATTTTTTTTCAAATCCCAAAGTTAGAAATTGATTTGGAAATGTATTTAATGCATCTTGAACCAACTATACTTAAAGCTAGAGACTGTTTCTGTTTTATTTTGTTGGGAAGGATCTCGGTGATATAGTGTAATCCCTGAGGGTAGCTTTCTTCTTCTGTGAACCTAGAACAGGGAAGTACAGTCCCTAAAATAGTGTCTTAACTCACTTTCATTATTTCAGAAACACAGTTTGTACCACTATAATATATGTCACTTGCAAGGATTTGTTTTTTGTTTTATCCAGCAAAGTATCAATTAACAGTCAAAATATGATTGCCTAATAGTAGTGTTTCTGCAATAGTAGTATGTCTCATTAGTAGGGTCTAGAGTCCATAGCAGGTTTCACTCTACTACTTTAATAGTGATCTTCATATTTTGAAGTGTTGAAATAAGTATTGATAATAGCAGCACCATCATTCTCAAAGGAGTACTGTTACCACTCAGATTCATTTTTTCATAGTTTTATCAAAACTTCTGACTGAATTAAAACTAGATACAGTGATCAAAGCTTTCAAAATTGGATGCAGTGAAGAGCTGTATTTAGATGTTTAACTTCAAAAAACCAAGTCTGGAAATTGCTATTACTGTGTCAGCCTGGCAAATAGCTGACACAGGTTAGCAAATAATTATTTGGACAATGCACTTCTTAAATATATTCAAAGAAACAAGAATGTAAAATTGATTTTCTTAAAACAGTATGGGAACCCTTACAAACCATTTAAACATAAATGTAAATTATTGTTGTTTAGTGGAATGAAAGAACAAACTTTTTAGTTTTTTGTTCTTTTAAATCACAGAATATTTAAAAGATTTTAAATCCTTATTAATTTTGTCCTTTTAATCAACCATTACATTCCATAACAGTTTGCAAGAGGTGGCACACTAAATCACTTCTTCACTTTAAGAATCAACCCCTTTATATCTTCTTCTGAGACGTACCTTATCACGAAGGTGTGTTGGAATGAATTTTGCTGATGTACAATCTGCCAAGCACTTTTCTGTTATACAATGTACTTTCTCAGTGTGTTATAAAAATGACTATATTGTGGACATGTGATATGTATCATGTCAAATCAGGCAATTAAACTGGTCTCCTCTTCTCTTCTCTTCTCTTCTCTTTATTTTTTAAGTTTAACTGCTCTTGTTAATAGGCTTCTTTTTCTGTGCACCCATTTGGGAAGGAAACACATCTTTAACTGTTTCGTGAATAGTAAGACCTTTATTCTGCAAATACACATTTAACTTTACTCATGTGTATTGTCTTATTGAAGTCAATGAGACCACTCATCTATATAGCCCTGCGCACATACAAAATTTGTGTCCGCATCCGATTTGCAATCAACAAAATTTGTCTGTGACTATCCATGATCCGCAGATATCCACAGTCCATGGTTATCTATAGGTTTGCAGTGCTCTACTAACAGCTCCATCAGTCACCGCACATTAGTGATGCGGCACTATGTTAAGCCCCCAGCCATCGCCACTTCTCCCCAGAGATCTCCTGTCCTGCCGCCTACTCCATCCCTGTTGTATCTCCTTCCCTGCTCCCAGTAGGGAGACTACATTCTGGGCCTCGTGTGTAGTGCTGCCATCTCAGTTGGGGGCTTGGCACCCCTTCGCACCTGGGATGGCTCAAATACACACAGACTCATGTGGGAGACACAGTGGGGACAACTACCCTGTTCACAGTGCCCACCGTTACCACCCACTAGTTTAAATAAAGACACCTCTTTAAGTGGAGCTTGGCTCACTGCAGTGGAGCACACGAGCATGCTCCCTGCTCGGAGCTGTAGTTTGTCTCCTCCATCTGAGCAAGCTGGGGTATGTATCTCCCAGAATACCCACTGGGTTATTGCCACATATTGCATCCTACTGCTGCATAATTCAGAGAGCCGAGCTGGAGCCTGAGGGCCGAGTGATAGCTGTTCCATGTGGGTCAGTGTGTGCTGCAGAGCTCTGTGTACAAAATACAAAATTTATCTCTTCATCTCAGCCATGATCTGCAAAAATGGTCCATGGATATCTGCATTTGGGGATATAGAGAGGACATTCACAGATTTGCAGGATCTACTCATCTAAGTGATGTTAAGCAAGTAAGTTTTATTAGAATTTGGGCATAAATTAGTATTTTTATGGCTGACTTTGACCTCTAGGGTTGTTTACCTCTTTCAAGCTGTCCTTTAGTAACTCAAAAGAATGAGTACCAACCTCAGCGCAGACCGTTTTGAAGCAGGACACAAACACCAAATTGGTTTAGAGTTCTGTACTTAGATTTTACCAACTAAATATCAAGCATAAACTTCTCGGGTACTATAACAGCCTAACCACAGAGTCACAATCCCCTTGAGTATTCCAATATGCCTCGTCACATAGGCAAGCTTACCTTTATGATTGATAGTCCCTTACACCAAAAGCCACAATGATATTCAGACTCCCAGTCCCCCCAAAATTACTTACCTCAGGTCAGTTGCACCATAGATTGCTTACCATAGGTGATGCTTGTAACCAATCCTATAATAATCTAAAGATTTATTAATTGGGACAAGGAAATAAGTTATTTTCAAGATTAAAGCAAGTCAGTGTACACACACCTGTATGAGTTAGTCTTAAGTTTCAAAAGATAATAGAAGCTTCTCAAATAAGCAAGCTCTGTATGTCCTTTAGCGCTAACTCAGTCCGAGCACTGGTGATCTTTTGCATTTGCTTTGCTTGCTAATCCTTGTCTCTCAGAGTCCAAGCAGCATAAAAATTCTCCTTGTTAAGGCTTTTTATTCCTTTCTCCCTCCTGCTTTGAGTTACAAAGTCAGTTGTAGAGAGAAATTCAGTTGCATGTCTTTTTTGTCACAGAGTGGAGGGAAGAATGGGAAGCAATACACGAAATCTTTTGTCTTCTGATGTTTCACAGTAGTTCATCTGGTGCATCACATTAGTGCATTCACCGCTCTTCACAGTATTGACATAATCTATTTGCAGGAAACTCTTATTGGTAATAGTGTAGCAGGATGTTATAATATAAATGATTTTGATGTCATTTCACACACCTCAGCTGCCAAAAATGATTGCACAACATATGTGGGCTATGATGTATCTGATGCTGTTCAGCTCTCCTTCTCCAGTTTTTATGATGCAATCCAGGTTGGTGTCTTTAGGATTACTAATGTATGTAAGCCACCGAGTGTGCACTGGGATCAGCAGGTCTTTCCAACACTGGATCATCCAATAAATATTTGTTGATGATTTTAACAGCCACCACTTGGAGTGGGGGTTACACTGGCTGATAATGGTGAATGATTGATGAACTGGGTGACTAATAATGACTTTTTGTTGTTTCATGATGCACAACAATGCAGCACATTTCTGTCACGCAGAGCATCAAAAGCACTTGCCCCACTTTTGCTGGGTCAATTTGTTAGGCAGCAGTTCGCAACCAGTGAGCTCTCAAGTACTTGAGAACTTTCATCATAGCCAACGTAGGCTATCATTTATACCCATCCTTCAAAGCTCAATCAAGCATAGGTAGAATTTTCCCAAAGTAGATTGGGAGAAGATACAGTGGAACATTGTGGTTACCATTCTGTTGCGTTGCATCCCATTTGAGGAAGCCTACCACTGATTCCATAAAATTATAAAGCTGCATGCTCAGCTATATCACAGGGCTGTTGTCCAATTTACACTCCCTGCTTTAGTACTGAATATTAAGTTTTGCTCAGAAAATTCGAATTATCTGGGGACCTGGACATCGCTGACCATCTGACTGAGTCTTTTTATGCCATTTGGCTCACTCAGTAGATGGAATCTATAGAGAAGCTTGACTTCACTCATTCTAGCCAGAAGTGCTGGAACTACATCCACCAGCGGGGCACTGCTCGGTAACCTCAAGGTCAAAATCACCCACTGGTTAAGCCCAGTGAGGTTGCAAAGCCATCTTCTGTACGTAGCAAAGGTCCCGCTGGAAAAGAAATGCAAATACTAAGGATATGACTTAGACAAGTTAGACAAATTAGACTTAGACCAATTACTTAGACAAGTTAGATGTCTTCAAGTCACCAAGGCCTGATGATATGCACCCTAGAATACTCAAGGAGCTGACTCAGGAGATATCTGAGCCGTTGGCTATTATCTTGAAAAATCCTGGAAGACTGGAGAGGTCCCAGAGGACTGGAAAAGAGCAAAAATATAGTGCCCATCTGTAAAATGAGAAATAAGGGCAACCCAGGGAATTATAGACCAGTCAGTTTAACCTCTGTACCAGGAAAAATAATGGACCAAATAATTAAGGAATCAATTAGCAAAGATCTAGAAGAGAATAAGGTGGTAAGTGATGGTCAGCATGGATTTGTCAAGAACAAATTGTGTCAAACCTACCTAATAGTTTTCTATGATGGGGTAACAAGCCTTGTGGATAAAAGGGAAATGGTAGATGTGGTGTATATAGACTTTAGTGAGGCTTTTGATATGGTGTCTCATCACCTTCTTATTAACAAACTAGGGAAGTACAGCCTGGATGGAGCTATTATAAGTTGGGTGCAAAACTGATTGGATAACCATTCCCAGAGAGTAGTTATCAAGGGTTCAGACATATTGGAAGGGAGTAATGAGCAGAGTATCGCAGGGATCAGTTCTGGGTCTGGTTTTGTTCAGTATTTTGATTAATGATTTAGATGATGGCATACAGAGTACACTTATAAAGTTTGTGGATATCAAGCTAGAAGGGGTTGCAAGTGCATTGGAGGATAGGGTCACAATTCAAAATTATTTGGACAAACTGGTGAAATGGTCTCAGGTAAATAGAATGAAATTCAATAAAGAAAGTGCAAAGTACTTGACTTGGGAAAGAACAATCCCATTGTACACCTGGGCAGTGACTGCCTAGGAAGGAGTACTGCAGAGAGGGATCTGGGTGTCATAGTGGACCACATGCTGAATATGAGTCAACAGTGTTGCAAAAAGAGCAAACACCATTCTGGGATATATTAACAGGAGTATTGTAACTATGACACGAGAAGTAATTCTTCCACTCTACTCCGTGCTGATTAGGCCTCAACTGGAGTATTGTGTCCAGTTCTGGGCAACTCATTTCAGGAAAGATGTGGACAAATTGGAGAAAGTCCAGAGAAGAGCAACACTGATTAAAGGTCTGGAACACTTGACTTGTGAGGGAAGATTGAAAGAGATGGGTTTGTTTAGTCTGGGAAAGAATTGATGAGAGGGGATATGATAATAGTTTTCAAGTACTTAAAAGGCTGTCACAAGGAGGAGAGAGAAAAATTGTTCTCCTTAACAGCTGATGATAGGACAAGAAGCAATGGGCTTAAATAACAGTAAGGGAGGTTTAGGTTGGACATTAGGAAAAAATTCCCAACTGTCAGGGTTATTAACCACTGGAATAAGTTGCCTAGGTAGGTTGTGGAATCTCTCCATCACTGGAATTTTTAAGAGCAGGTTAGACAAGCACCTGTCAGGGATGGTTTAAGAGGGTACTTGGTCCTTCCATGAGTTCAGGGGACTGGACTTGATGACCTCTCATGGTGCCTTCCAGCTTATATGATTCTATGATGTATGGCACCAACTTTGACATCAGAATGTGGGCAGGACTAAAGCAGATTCATTCACTATCGACAACCTAGAAAAGGCCCTTAACTCCATCAAATCAGGCTCAGTGTAGAGGTATGACAGCATCTTGTTGGAATTCCTCAAGCACCTTGCACCAAAGGCATCAGTGGCTTAATAATTTCTATGGGTGATTAATGATGAAAAACAACAGAGTCTTGTGGCACTTTTAAAGACTAACAGATTTATTAATCGCATGAGCTTTCGTGGGAGAAAATCCCACTTCGTCAGACGCTTTGAAGATAGGAAAGTTACAGAGTGGGAGGAAATTAAATGCAGAGGAGTGTATGACATAGCATCTGGTCAGGCTGCAACAGCAAATCAAAGTAGGTGTTAGGATTCAAAACACTGGGGAACAGCACATAGAGGAGGGGGGAGGTCAATTCACTTGATGTAATGCAAGAAAAATCCATAGTCCCTGTTTAACCCCAAGGCAGCTGAGTCAAATTTGCATATAAGTTCGAGTTCTGCAGACTCTCTTTGAAGCTGTGATTTGTTATTCATCTGTGTCAACACAGCTATTAACAAGTCGTTAAGGGAGTGAGCAGGGAGGTTGAAGTGTTCCCCTACAGGTTTTGCAGTATTGCAGTTTCTGATGTCAGATTTGTGTCCATTGATTCTTTGGCGCAGAGACTGTCCTGTCTGTCCAATATATAAGGCAGAGGGGCATTTCCGGCACATGATGGCATAAATCACATTGGTGGATGAGCAGGTGAACGAACCCTTGATGGAGTAGGTGGCATGATTAGGCCGTGTGATGGTGTCATCAGTGTAGATATGAGGGCAAAGTTGGCAGCGTGGTCTGCTGCAGGGCTGTGTTCCTGCTTTAGTGTTTCTGCTCTGTGATCTGTAGTTGCTGGTCAGTATCCTTTTAAGATTAGGGGGCTGTCTGAAAGCAAGGAGAGGTCTGTCTCCCAAGGCTTGAGAGAGTGAGGGATCATCTTGTAAAATGGGCTGTAGATTTTTGATGATGTGTTGAAGAGGTCTGGCTTGGGGGTTGTAGGTGACGACCAGTGGCGTTCTGTTGTTGTTTTTCATGGGCTTCTCCTGCAGTAGTTGACTTCTGGGTACCCGTCTGGCTCTGTCAATTTGTTTCTTCACTTCTGTGGGTTTGTACTGTAGTTTTAAGAATGCCTGGTAGAGATCCTGAAGGTGTCTGTCTCTGTCTAAAGGGTCAGAGCAAATGCGGTTATATCTTAGGGCTTGACTGTACACAATGGATCGTGTGGTGTGTCGAGGATGGAAGCTCGAGGGATGTAGGTAACTATACCGATCAGTAGGTTTGCGGTATAGGGAGGTCTTTATGTGTCCATCGCTAATTTGCACTGAAGTGTCCAGAAAGTGGATCTCTTGTGTGGAGTGTTCCAGGCTAAGTTTGATTGTGTTGTGGAAATTGTTGAAATCTCTGTGGAATTCTTCAAGGGCATCTTTACCATGGGTCCAGATGATGAAGATGTCATCAATATAGCGTAGGTAAAGTAGGGGTGCTTTGGGATGAGACGTGAGGAAACGTTGTTCTAAATCGGCCATAAAGATGTTGGCATATTGTGGGGCCATGCGGGTACCCATGGCAGTGCCACTGACTTGAAGGTATAGATCATCTTCAAATCTGAAATGGTTGTGGGTGAGTACAAAGTCACAGAGGTCAGCCACAAATTGTGTCTCAAGGTGTTTGAGCATTTGATCCTCCAACAAATCCCTCTGGATTTGAATTATATGTTGCAAATTGGGCAGGCCGTGTTTAGGAAGGGAATCACACCTGTGATCAAGTCCTGGCCTTGACCACTTTTATCAAAAATGGTTTTCAACAAAATCTAAAGACAGGAGTTTTTTCTTGAATTTTACCACCACCTATAACACAGTGTAGCACAGAGGCCTTTTGTTTAAACTCTCTCAAATTGCCCCACATTGGATGGCCAAAGTAGTAGACCTCTTTCTCCAAAACAGGCAGTTTAGAGTACATAGGAGCAACTGCTGTAGCTCTTGGAAGTGTTAGATCAACAGCCTTCCTTGAGGCTCCGTTCTTTTACTGAGTTCAATGTCTAAATCAACGGTTTGCCAGTTATGTTCTCATAATTTATCTGTGCCAATTACATCTGCTGCAGCTACCAAACTCAGTCTTCTCAGAAATTGACATGGTCTTGAATGAAGATAAATTCCAAAGGGGTAGCCGTGTTAGTCTATTGTAGAAAGACAACAGAGTCTTGTGGCACTTTTAAAGACTAACAGATTTATTAATCACATAAAGGGGTAGCCGTGTTAGTCTATTGTAATGCGATTAATAAATCTGTTAGTCTTTAAAAGTGCCACAAGACTCTGTTGAATGAAGATATGAAGCTCACAGTAGCCTTTTGTAGTTGATGGCACCTGTAGCCAAGGTTTTTAAAGATGGTTTCTAATGTATTCCATCTGCATAATGCAAACACAAACCATGTATTAAATGTTTTCCTCAATGGCCAACACCTGCAGCATGAGCCAAACCCAGTATATCTCCACGTGACATTGGATTGGTCATTGCCACAACCACCTGAGGAAGGCGGCTGCCAAAGTCAGTACTCAGAACAACCTGCTCAGGAAATTGGAAGGTTCAACCTATAGTGCGAACACCAGGATGCTTAGAGTCCTGGCCCTATGCGGTTCAGCAGCAGAGTACTGTGCTCCTATCTGGTGTCACTTACTTCACATGCAGCTGGTCGATGTAGAACTTAACAAAACTATGCGTATTGTTACCTGGACTTTATGGGCATCCTTGTTGCCATGGCTACCAATACTTAGCAAAATTACCACCCTTCATTTGCTGCGAGAAGGCTTCTATCGTGCTATTTCTGTTTTGGCATCAATGACTTAGATGATGGCATAGAGAGCAAACTTATAAAGTTTGCAGATGATACCAAGCTGGGAGGGGTTACGAGTGCTTTGAAGAACGGGATAACAATTCAAAATGATTTGGACAGACTGGTGAAATGGTCTGAGATAAATAGCATGAAATTCAATACAGATAAGTACCAAGTACTCCACCTAGGATTGAACAACCCATTGCACACATACAAAATGGGCAATGACTGCCTAGGAAGGAGTACTACTGAAAGGGATCTGGGTGTGATAGTGGACCACAAGCTAAATATGAGTCAGCAGTGCAATACTATTGAAAAAAAAAAAGCAAACACCATTCTGGGATATATTAACAGGAGTATTGTGAGTAAGACAAGAGAAGTCATTCTTCTACTCTACTCTGCACTGATTAGGCCTCAACTTGAGTACTATGTCCTGCTTTGGGTGCCCCATTTAAAAAACGATGTGGAGAAACTGGAGAAAGTCCAGAGAAGGGCAACAAAAATGATTAGAGGTCTGGAACAATTGACCTATGATGGAAGATTGAAAGAGCTGGGTTTGTTTAGTCTAGAAAAAAGGAGACTGAGAGGGGTTATGATAATAGTTTTCAAATACCTAAAATATTGTTATGAGGAAGAAGGAGAAAAATTATTTTCCTTAATCACAGATGATAGGACAAGAAGCAACGGGCTTAAATTACAGCAAGGGAGGTTCATCGTAGACATTAGGAAAAAATTCCTAACCATCAGGGTGATTAAACATTGGAATAAGTCGCCTCAGCAGGTTGTGACATCTCCTCCACTGGAGGTTTTTAAGAGCAGGTTAGACGAACACCTGTCAAGGATGGCTTAATGGGGGTACTTGATCCTGCCATGAGTACAAGGAACTGGACTCGGTGACCTGTCATGGCCCCTTCCAGTTTCTATGATTCTATGAAGATCCGTGAGAATAATTACCTGCCTTTGTATGCAGACCACTTCAATCACTGACCAGCTCTCCTATCTTCTAGGCACCCATTATGGTAATTTATGCTGCCCCAGGAGAGTTGTCCTATTGAAGAACCGGGGAGGTGGGCGGGCACCAGCCCGTCCGCTACTAAAGCCCCTCCCCCAGCCTAAGGGGAGGAGGCACTGGACCCAGCTTTCAAATGATTACGGGGGACAACAAATGAAATAACAGGAAACAGGTGTGAAGGTCAAAGGGTCAAAATAAGGGATTCAGAAGGGGACACCGAGCAGAGAACCCCGGACAGCGCCCACTGCTCCCGGAAGGTGTCGAGGGAGCCAGCGGACGCTGCCCAAAGGAACTCTGCTCGGATGCGTGAACGGACAGGGGACTGGAAGTAGGCCCCACAGTCACAGGAACCTCCTTCAGCCAACCTCCTCTCTCTGCTTTTGTAACTGGCCACTTTGGCGTAGGCCAAGAGGAGGTTGGCGAGGAGGTCCCGCGACTTTGTGGGGCCGCGGATGGGGACTGCGTATAAAAGAAGGTGTGGGGAAAAGTGCAGCCAGAACCTCAATAAGAGGTTCTGGAGGAGCCAGAAAAGGGGCTGCAACCTGGTGCATTCAAGATAGACGTGCACGAGGGTCTCCCTCACGCCACAAAAGGGGCAGGTGTGGGGATGGGGTGTGAACCGTGCCAAGTACACGCCCGTGCTCACGGCTCCATGAAGGAGCCGCCAACTTACCCAGGAGAGTTGTCTTATTTGAAAGACCGGGAAGTGGGCGGGCGCAAGCCCGCCCACTGCTAAAACTCCTCCCCCAGCCTAAGGGGATGGAGCACTGGACCCGGCTTCAATTAAATACAGGGGACAACAAATGATGAACAGGAACGGGTCAAAGGGCCAAAGGGTGAGGGTCAAAGGGTCAAAATCAGGGATTCGGAAGGGGACCCCAGGAGAGTTGTAGAAGGCAGATATATAAGCCCCAGAATGATCCTGGCTTTGTTCCCTGCAAACTGAGCCAGCGTTTGGTTCTGGCCAATTAGAGGCACCTGAGACCAATCAGGGGCCAGCTGATAAAAAGCCTGGCCCCAGCAAGAGTGTTGGAGGAGCAGAGGAGTGTTGGAGGAAGGCGGAGGAGTAGAATAGCTACGGAGAGAGGTAAAAGAGCACCAAGAGGGGGAAATAGCCTAGGGGAAGGAAGTGTTGCCGGTGGCAGTACCAACAGCGTGCAGCTGCCTTTCCTAGGGCCCCTAGGCTGGGGCTTGGAGTTGAGGGAGGGCCCGAGCCCCTTCCCCCTCCTACTCTGTGCTGGCAGCGGAGTAACGACTGCCTAGAACCAGGGGCAGACAAGGCTTGGCTGGGCCCCATAACAGGACAAAGCACAGGACCCACAGGGGCAGAGTGGACAGTTTTGCCGCAGTATGTATTCACACACTGCAGTATTTGCCCTGGGAATTTTACTTTTCAATTTCTACTTCAGACTGCAAGACAAAGGATAGAAATAGATTTGGTTTTTTTATCAGTCTGATCTCTTCCTTTCCTGAAGCACACGGTAGGAAGCTGTCAGAAATAACATTTTGAAATGCATCTGTCAAAAATGCATCTGTTGAAATAGTATTTTAAGATGCATCTGCTTCTTAGTTCTGCCTTACCACTTGCTCCTGTCTGTCTTCCTACCACAACAATTTTACATATAACCAAAGACTTATATGGAACTAAAGAATATAAAGTTTACAAGAGGCCTAATTACTATTATACTGATATTCTGCTTTCACTTGAGGCATTTATTAACTCTAGAATCCCCTTCTATGTGGGAATTCCTGTGCTCTGAAATCTTGGTCTGTGATGAAGTTTGTGCCTGCCTTTCTCAGAAAATTAAAGGATTCACTAAGGAAAAAGCAATGCTAATCTATACAGAGTTTACACTTCATGTCTACCTTGACCTTAGTCAATACTGGGCAGGCTAATTTTTTTTAAAAAATAAAAAAAGACACTCACAAATTCAGCTATGCCAACATGTCAGATTATTGAGAGTTTATAAATGTCACCTTACTGAAATGTTTATGCTGAAGGATACGCATCTCTTTTTTTGTGAGAGTGATTTAGCCCCCTCTTCCTCTTTACTTCTGTTATTTTTCCACAAATGTCATTAAAAGCAGTCTGTCTCTTTCCTCTTGATAATCCAAAAGGATTGTCATCACTTCTGTGTAGTTAAATAAATTTTAGATAAGGAGTACATTTTCCAAATGCTGTGCAGCAGATTAGACTCTTGACTTGCATAGCTGTTGTCTAACTGGCCAGGCATGGTGCTGAGTTCACGCTAGATGTTTGATTTGAGTGACTTTGTGCTATTAAGAAAACAGGCAGCATGTATCGTGTATATTTTAAGGTCAGAAATTTTATTTCCAAAATACTGTTTTGATATATGACCTAATAGGCAAGAAGCTCTGCCTGGGGTCACTTTGTACTGAAAAAAAAAAAATCATTTTAATTACAAGTGCTGTCGGAGGACTGGATTTCAAGGTCTTGATGCAGTGTACAGACTCATCTCCACGAGCCATTCAGGTGACATCAGGTGACAATCTGTGGCAATCTGTTAAGCTTCAAGAGGGAGTAGAGTCTTGTGGTTGAGGCAGAGGACCCTGAGTCACGAGGTCTGGATTCTGTACCTGACTTTGCCACAGATGTATAGTGCGACGTAGAGCAACTCTCTTCATCTTTGATTCAGCTTCCAAATTTCTAAAATTGAGTTAGTATTCAACTGTTTTTTACAGGTGTTGTATGAAAATTTAATTCACTAATATTTGTAAGGTGCTGTAAGGTTTTTCAGAGGGAAAGCTCTATGGAAGTCCAAAGAGTTACAATAGTTATTATTTTTAAAGATCTAGAGTGAGTAAAGTACTTTTAGGGTATGGCAGGATTTTTAATCCAACTCTAATTTGTTAAATATTCTTTAGGATCTAGCCACACTTGTGAATCTCTCTAGATCTGTGAAGCATCATTATGAATGCTCAGAATGAAATAGCTGGATTATTTTAGTTGTGGTTTAGTTACACTCTCAAGCTGTATATCAATGCAGTGTACTTTACCAGGTTGTTTGCTATTTATATTTAAGGAAGGTGTATTTTAATAAATGTTAAATGGGTTTGACTTTATAAGCATTTCTGCCTTACTGAGGATGGATGAGTTGAAGGCATACCAGTACAATCCCTCTGCAGGTAAGCAGTTAAAATATTCAGTGTACTCCATCAGTAACTTGTTTTCTGTTGATTCTTTATGTATAGAATTAGTTGATAGCCTGGATTGTTTGAATACATAACTGATCTTTTCCTCATGTAAATGGATTGTTGTGAACAGATGAAGCCATCAATCCAAGCTCTTTATCCTTCTGTCCTCTTTTCTTGACCTCTCTTGTGGGGAAAGAGCTCTTACAATAACAAGGGGGGGACACCCATGAATTTTTATATAGGATATCTAATTGCTGCTGCTGCCATTCTCATTTATCTTCTTACTCTTTGTATTAGTGAGTATGGATTGCTGCTAAATAATCTTGAGACCATTAATTAACAGATAATCTATCCTTCAGCAATTACCTTAAAGGATCAAGTGAAGCAAGACTGCTGAATATTTGTATGTGAAAGGTCATACAAAATAATTGGTAGTAATTGATTTTCGTAAAGGTTGTCATTATTTTTTTTAAAGCCTTATGTACATTTTACTAGTGTACTTCGTAAATAAGTGTTCTTTTTAGAGAGTAGGATAGAGAAGGAACTGTTCATAAGGAACAGTTGCTTTATGGGTTTATCACCCAACAAAATATGCTGATATATTTTAATGAAAGATGCCAGGGTGAAATTTCCATATTAAATATGAAATATCCAATTAAATTCCAAGGGATTTGCTAATCATAATGTTCTTTGGGGAAGACAGCTGTCTGTTGGACAATATATTTCCTTGTGTGGGGAGAAAAAAAGATGGCTTTACTTGATAGGTTACAATTTGTTAAATGTAGGGTTCCTAAAGGGAGGTTTTTGACATGCAACAGTGAGAGCTTTAATTAATTTTTAACACATTCCTGTTCTGACAGCATTTAAACAGTGAATGTGTTCACACTCTAAGTAAATAAACTGAGTGTAATATATGCCAATTCTTCATACAATAAGACTGAAACTGATAAATAGTCATTAAACAGCTAACCCTCTGCCGGACCTCTGGTCATGTTGAAAGGCACGCTTGCTTTGCATGTAATTTGAAGAAAGGTATTGTATCCCATGTCGCTTGGCTTTGACTGAAAGATGGAATTTTGTGCTTGCTTTGTGTTCTGAAGAAAGGCTTACAGATAAATAGGTCACTGGCTACGGAACTGCTTTGCACTAAATTGATTTGTGGCAATATGACCTTAAGTCTGATTTCCTTGCTATACAAGGATATTGCAGAATTGTGGCTCCTTCTGAAGAAAAGCACAGGTGTGTCCAGCTTTCTATTTGTTCTCTCTTTTTTCCTACTGGCTTAATTGCATTTAAATTGCATGTTACTCAGTAACTCTGTCAAATAACATTATCCTGTTTGGAACATGTGGTGTGGGGTTGAGAGTAAGGACCAAAGAAGTTGAACTCTTTTGTTTGTCTTCAACGTGCACCGTATAGTGTAAATATGCTTCTGGGGGAGGAAATTATGCATAACTAAATCTGCGGTGTATTCTTCGATTCTTATATGTATTACATAGTACATTATGCGTATCGACTTGATTTCTTGGTGGTGTTGCAAGAAACCAGTTTTTGTTAGAGAAGCATTTAGTAATTGGAACAACTGCTAGCTTGTGGAAGGGGATTGCTATCTTGGAGAGCCATTCTGTTCTCCTTAGACTACACTTCTTGAGCTGTAATTTCACTGCGACAGATATTTATTTTTATATTGATCTCCCTTAGAAGCCCTGTGCAATAAGGAAGGGAAAAAAGACGGGTGCATTTGTCATTCTAAGATTGTTGGCATCTGACGCACAAATGAAAATAAATTATTTTTAAAATTCCTCATTTAAAGAATCCCTCACAAATCTTGTTTCTCTTGGGAGCTAAATGAAACAGTGGCGATATTATTTGCTATACAACATAGTGCAGCTGCAGTGTAAAACTGAGAGCACATTTTGTGGAAATAGCAACATCCAAAAATTGCTTCCTTATTCTGCTTGTTCAATTCACATTTCCAGTTCTGTTCTCTGTCTGTTATTTGGTATGCATGATTGTTGTTGAGGAATAGCAGAGGTAGGGCTGTAACTTGCTGGGTTGGCATTTTACATTCCAATGTTGCTGCTTTTCAAACATCGTATTTAAATGAAACTGGTATGTGTAAGGGGTGGCTTTTCCATTTAGAATAATTAATGAAATTATCTTTGCTGCACTATTTTCATCAGTATCAGTTCCTGTTACCGCACTTGATAGGGGGGAGCATACTATAAGGCATGCTGCATATGAATGAAGGAAGCAATAAGGAAAGGTAAGGTTAGCAAGATTAGACTCGGAGGATTAATCATTAGGAGATGAAACTTTTGGTGTTCGTGTGTTTTGGGGGGAGGTGCCTATATATACAAACATGCTATGTATGTAGAATATATTTTGTCATGTAGGACTGGTGAATATTCTATGGTGAATAAGATCACTTTATGAATTGTACCTATCCAGTGGCAGTGGCGGTGGTGTACGAATTTAAATGTATAGGTTTGCGTTAAATGTTAAAAAATGGTGAGCGCTGCTGTGTGTCAGCATTGAGCTCCCCTTTTTAGTAAGATTTTATTACAATTAGAGAAAATATAACTGTTAGAATGCAGCTTTGACTAGCAACTTCCAGTGCTCAGCTCTCATTTCAGATATGTAGCTCCATATTGTGAGGCTGTTCCTTATGGCCCAGATCATCCCT
The DNA here is from genome assembly GCA_007922175.1 of Pelusios castaneus. NCBI lineage: Eukaryota > Metazoa > Chordata > Testudines > Pelomedusidae > Pelusios > Pelusios castaneus. The sequence goes on along the minus strand of ML685801.1, from coordinate 13,717,759 downwards.
CCCTGAGATCAATGCACAATAGGGGTCATTCTGCAGATAGGCAAGAAAGGAAAGGTCATCTGTCTTCATGATACTATTACCCAGTTTCTCCAGATTCCGTGGGAGGAGCTGTGGGGTCAGGGCCATGACGGGGAGGGAATGAAGACTTGGCAGAGCTGGGAGAAAGGGAGGAGAGATGTACTGTCCTCTCTTGCACCTCATGAGGTTTCCCTGGAAAGTAAAATACAGAGGGACCATGTCATTTTTCCCTGGTGAGCTTCCCTCATGGATGCAACCCTGGTAGGAAGAATTCAATGGAGGGGGCTAGTTGGGAAGGGCAAACAGAGCAGAAGGACTGTTTAGGGCAGGTGTCCTCAAACTCTTTTCTTTCTGAGCCCCTCCCTCAGCATGCAATAAAATTAGCAGGGCCCGTGGCTTCAGTGTGGGGTGAGGGGCTTCAGCCCCATAGGTGCTGGGGCTCACTGGCAGACTAGAAGCTAGGGCATTATCACCAGGATGCAAGAAAACTGGGTATGATTCCCTGCTTTGCCTTCAGATTTCTTGTGTGTTCCTGGATAAGTCTCTGTCCTTCAGTTTCCCATCAGTAAAATAGGTCGTAATAGTTCATGATGGCAGGGGTGGACGGTGTTGTGAAGACAACAGTAAAGATTATGAAGTGCTCAGATACTACAATAATTGGAGCCATATCAGCACCTTAGATAGGATCCAGAGGCAGGCTTCCCGAGATTAGAATTGGTACTTTCCACATGGGAGCCATGCAAATAATTGACTGACAGAACAGTGTGAAAGGATTCTTCTGGAGGTTTTCTCCACAATGGAGTGATCTAGGCCAGGAGATATCTACATATGGGAATGTAACCTATGAAATCAGTATAATGCCCTAAAAGCTGTAGGTGAGGGTAAAGCAAACCTCAGGATATAATTTGGAATAAGAATGGATGTGATACGAGCCACAGAATGCAGAATGGTTGTATGTTTGGAGAGCAGAATGGAGAATCAGTCACCCTCTCTTGCTACAGATGAGCATTTTGAGTGAACTGAGCCCTTCTCGTAAAGGAAGAAATCAAATCTGAATCAAACCTAGATTTCTCTCTTTTTAGAGAAGGCGAGTCAGCGGAGTGTGGGCTGGCCTTGCTTGCTCGTTGCCAGAGATCTCATACTGCAGCTCTGTGGGATCTGCCATCCCCTCTGGGAGAGGCTGCCTAGTGAATCAGACCAGTGGCTTTCAAGCTTTTTTTCCTCAGGACCCAGTTGAAAAAAAATCATTTATGCTCACAACCCAACGATTACATCTGTGAGCAATGCCTTCCAGTCTTTTGGCAGCGGCAGTCGGAGGCACTGCGACCCAGTACTGTGTCCTGACCCATGGTTTGAAAACCACTGAATTAGACCCTGCATCCTGCTAGGCCATGAGGTCTTAAGGTGAAGACCAGAAAGTCACAATCAGTTCATAAGCTTGCTTTCAAAAATGTTTTTAAAGTTAGCTGATTGTGGTATTTGAATATTTTCATTCCTTTCTTTCTGGAAACATGTCAGTTTTGGGGTTTTTAAAGTCAGAATATTATCATGCAGGTCTGTGCCAGACCCTTCCGTTGTTTTTGTTGCGTTTTGTCATATGGGTTTTGTTAATCTTTTTAAGGTAATGAAGGCAGCTGGAGCTAGATAACTTCATTTTACCATATCCTATTATAAATGTATTTCTTACACTTTTGAAAGCAAAACACCTGTAGTTTCGATTGCACGTTTCATATCTCCACCCCACAGCATGAGTGGTTTTGCTTTTCGTTTTCAAATCTGAGCAAAAATATTTAGCCATTTTCAATAGGGAAAGAGGATAGAAAACAAATACATGCCTGATATAAATAAATACTTACTTCCCTTTTTGAATCTCTAGCACCCCAGCTGGGAGGTCAGTGGAACTTGAAATTTTGCAGGGAACTAGTTTCTAGAGAACAAATGTGTTTTTCAGTGATCCACTGAGTCTCATGATCCTACTTAATTACCAGTACAGCTCAGACAAAATCCCCTATCTGAACAACCCATACAACAGAGGAAATTCACATCTAAGGTTGGCTGTTACATCTCTCTACTACATTTGAAATATGAAAGGTTCTGCCTCCCCTCGTATAATGGTTTCTGGTGAGGGAGGAGTGGACTCCTGGAGAAGTCTCTCTCTCTCTCCTTTAAATTAATTTTTCAGGCAGCTCTGAGGTGGGCTTTTGGGGTGCTGGTGGTGTCATCTTTTGTTCTCTAACACTTCCTATGCTATTTGAGCTGGCTTGAGAAACCTGCACCATGTTCTGGGAACATTTCCTCTTTGGAGTGTGGTCCCAGTGCAGTATCTTGGGTGCTCTGTTCTGTGTAGAGAAGCAGGAGCCTTTGAAACTGAGCGTATGTTTAACACAGCACCTAGACACCTGCAGCCAGCCACAAGTGTCTAGTTGCTGTGCAGACACACCCTGAAGTAGTCCTGCTGCCCAAAGAAAGCAGCCCTTTATGAGACTCTCCCTTGTTTAAAACTTTTTGTTGTGTAGAATTCATGTTAAGAGATGAGAGTTGGAAACATGGGTTCACTGGTCATCGAATGAAGGGATAGCTGTTTATGCCCACTGCCAACTTCTCATTCAAGTGAGAAAAATTGCAGAGGTCAGCAATTTCATAGAGCATATGGCTAATCCTTTCTGTATTTGAGCCAACAGATTTGCTGGAAAAGCCAATATAGGTGTGTGCTTTGTTTTTTAGGTTCTAAGCAAGGATTTAATGTGCCATTAAGATGGGCATATCTTGAAAGGGGATTTGCTAGGTACTAGATCGGAATGAGGATGCCCAGCTCTCCATCAGAAATCTACAGTTCTTTTGGGATGAAAGTTTCATTAGATTGTCAGTTGTTTAGAACAGGAATTTTCTTTTTTACGAGTTTGGAAAATGCTTAGTATATCAGGGATGTTACTGCAAATTAATAATAATAAACTGCTATTGGTTTGTTTTCAAGCTTTGCTCTGTGGTATTTATACATATGCATACGCACGCAAAATAATCAGTGTAATTTGACATTTCTTTCTATTACATATGGAAGGAAAGATTTGCACCTTTCTGATTCTGGGAAAGAACAGAGACTGAGAGAACTGAGAAAAATCTCTCCCCATTAATTTGCTTTTCACAGTTAGTCTTCAACAAGAATAACTTAGAATTCTTGCTTTAAAGTTAGGAGTTCATGGCTTAATAGGCTGATTGTTCATTGCAGGTTCCATATAATATAATTTTTTTAAAATTGTTTAATAAAAGGTCATGTGCCAGATCAGGAGAGAGACTGAGCAGGTACACATCTTGGAACCCAAGGAGATGGGGCAGAAAAGATAGATCCTGTCATGCCTAATGTGTCCGCCCATCTTCAACATGCCTTCTGTGCTGCGAAATAGGAAAAACTTGAAGTGAGTGGGATAACTGGCTACTTCAGCCCCTGAGAAGTCTCGTACATATGGGAAATCCTTAGCTGCTCCATTTGAGAAGCTGGACTAGGGACCCCGTATCTGTCCCTACTTCTTTAACCTCTATTGGGCAGTACTTTGCATATGCTTTCAGCTAGGTCAGGTAGAACTCATGTATTCGTATTAACTTGGATTTTCTCAGACTCAGAAAGGTTGGGAAGATTTGCTGTATTAACTATAGCAAGTACTACTAAGGAATGACTGTTACTTAGTAACTACTTAGTAAATGTTTATCTCTTCTTTCACACACGGAGGCTGCTCTTTATAAATAAATTAGCCATTTGGCTTAAGACAGTTTACAGCTATGTTTTTTGTAGATAGGTGCATGAAGCATAAGTACAACAAAATATATTGATTGTTCTATATTTGGTTTCATAATTGTCATGCTTGTGAGTGTACAGGAACATGCCTTGTGATCAACTTGCAGTGTGGTAAATACCCCACATCTGCTACCTCAAATGGAATACAGCATGAGTTCAGAATGGACAGCATGTGGTGGTAACCTGGAAATTACCCATGTCTTGTAACCTAAAATGTAAACGTATCTTTCACTTCTGAATCTTTGTGGTTACAAAAATACATTCAGCAAAAATGCAATATCCTTTTCGCTAGAAATTTTAAGCTTTCCTTGTATTGTTAGATGGTTGATAATTACAGCTGGCTGGAAACTGGAAATCCCAGTCCCTGGGGAATTTCAAAATAATTAAAACCAAAAATGTTCCAAACCAGAACAAAAACTCGAAATTCAAAATGACATTGTGTTTTGGCCCCTTTTTGAAGAGTTCCTAAGGCTACCTGAGGTTCCTGGCAGATGACCTGTGGTACTAAGGCTTCCAAGCTGCAGGGGAACTGAAAGTCCTGGGAGCTCCCAGCTCTGAGAAAGTTCCTCTGGTGGACTGTCCAGGAACCTGGGAGCCTGGGCTCTCTAGCAGCGCACCAGATGGCAAGAGCAGAGGGGCCCCAGAGCTCAGAATGATTTTCCAGCAAACAGAAACAAAATATTCAAGTAAAACTGATTTTTTTTTTCCCTGCAGAATGTGTTTTCTATTTAAAAAAAAAAAAAGTCACTCGAACAGAGAATTCCTGACCCTGACCCTGCTCTGATTATCTGTGCTACCAATGGTTTACCATGCAAACAAGGAGTCCTGTGGCACTTTTAAAGACTAACAAATTTATTTATCACATGAGCTTTTGTGGGAGAAAATCTCACTTCATCAGAAGCGCCTGACAAAGTGGGATTTTCTCCCATGAAAGCTCATAAGATAAATAAATTTCGAAGTCTTTAAAAGTGCCAGAGGATTCCTTCCAAAGGGGTAGCCGTGTTAGTCTATTGTAGAAAGACAACAGAGTCTTGTGGCACTTTTAAAGACTAACAGATTTATTAATCGCATGAGCTTTCGTGGGAGAAAATCCCACTTCGTCAGACGCTTTGAAGATTCCTTGTTTGTTTGGCTGACTTAGACTAACACAGCTACCCCTTTGGAACTTGTAGACCATGTGTGCCTTCTGAGGCCACCTTGGCTGATGATACACTGCAGCTGAGATCCTTTTTGGCACCCAACTCAGGAGTTTCCTTGAGGAAGCCAGGGAAGGAATTTTCTGTGAAGGGTTTTTGTCTTTGGAACTTGCTCCCCCAGCTGGTCCTGCGAAGCCTGATGCTGTCTTTCAGGGCATGTTGAAAGAAATGCATCTTCCGAATGCTTTTCTGGTGGAGCAATGTTGGTGGCTGGTGGATTTAATGAGGAAATAGTGTTGGACTGTTAGGCTGGAAAAGACCATTTTGATCTAATTTTAAATTTCATTGTGCAATTGCCTCAAGTTTGAGAGGATGATGCATTTTTAAAATTCTAGTAAAAACAAACTCCTATAGTTTTGATAAGGTTCTGCTCACATTTTCTTAGTACAGTAGGTTTCTCCAAATTCAATTCCCATGGTACTTTCCTCTTAGTTCTTATTTTAGACTTTAGTATTGAGAAAGCAGAACACTGTATTAATTTTGTTTGAGTCTCAAATCTGACTATAGCCTGTCAGTTTGATCCTTAGAGGCCTGTTTGATAAAACACTAACTCAGACACATTTGGGACAAGTTCTGTTTTTTCTCATTTAAGCACTTGCTAATGGAACAATCTTTTATGTTCATTCTACCCTGCTTTTTCTTTGAATATGTTGTTCCTTTTGCTTATTCAGAAATATGTCTGTCTTATCTGACTGTCGTATGCAATTACAAAGACACTTACATATTTAGAGTAATAAGCTGAAATAGCTTAAATTAAAAATTGAATGTTTTAGAAATGATTTTAATATGATACTGCATGTGTGCATATACAAACCAGCAATCATTTAGAATATTATCAATTTCAGAAATGTTCCAGCCTTTACTAACTTTAACTTTGTGGTGGAGGTCCCTGGGAATCTGAAATTGCAATGCTGGTGTAGACAACTGACTTTGGGAGAGAGACAATCAGTGCTCCCTGCGTCCAACCACCCAAAGAGAACGAATGATTATTTCTGAATTAGTTCTTTGTGCCTCCAACCTGAGTTCTCCATGCATGAGTCTCACGATGCAGGGTCATTGTGAAGGTCTTGATCACCGGTCTCTTTGCTGCTGATATGCTGTGGCTACCATACACAATAATGTATATGTGACTTAATTCATGATAGTCTATGATGTGATCAAGGATTCCTGCTGCCACATCGTGTTTGAAAGAGTATATGGAGCATTTGCAAGTGTCATAAAGAGGGCGTTGAAACACTTGAGCAGGATGAAAACCAAAGAGCATTGAAGCAGATTATGATCCAAACCATGATGATTAGACTCTCTATATATGAAAGAACTGGAAATCTTGAGATTGTTTTAACCAATCTGAAATTCTGTAAAAAGAATTCCTTTTTCCTCCTGTTTTTCTATCGTTTTTTTCTTTACACAAAGTAAAAAAGTATCTTAAATGTTTGGAGTAAAAGAAGCCATCTTGAATTTCCTCAGTACAGAGAAAAATAATAAAGAAGTTTTGTTTCTGATTTCTAAACTGATGTGTCCTGATTTCTTAATGGCAAACTAGCTATTGATTAGTCTTTGGATATGTCCACTGTAATGACCACATTTTAAGTTTGTTTTCTGAATTACTCAAGGACTTCTGCTTGGTGGACATTGGTGCAGTGGTAGATCTGACATGGTTTCTATGAAGTGTGGTGTGCTGCAAGTACAGTTGAGCTAGATTGTAGATTCTAAGGGAAAAGAGCAACCCTGAATCAAGAAGTGCCGCAAAGATGCAATGCCTGTTACCACATGCGCCTGAAGATGAAAATACTTGGACAAGGTGAAAATAATGTTCCAGTATCTTGGGTTTGGTATTGCAAAGAAAAAAAATAAAATGTAGACAAGCATTTCTGAATGGTTTTAATGCTAATTTTAAATGTTGGGAATGGAGGCCCTTAGAGAAGGATTTGGAAAAATCCAAAACCTGAGTTGGCTACTGATACTACCATCAGGACATGCATGTGACTATTTCATCACTGGAAATATCAGAACAGTGAGCATCTCACTCTGTGGGTGCTACTGTACTGGCACTCCGCCATCAATGCACATTTCAGCAAATTGTTTGCATGAATGATCAATGAGTAATCTCCGTGTTCGAAAGATGGCAGTGATCATGCTGTGAATGATTCCTTGCCGAAGTCTCATTTTATGATTTTTAATGAAGAAACAGATGGCAACTTTAAAAAAAAAAACCAACCAACCAAAACCTTGTGCTCATGGTAACAGGAAACCCTAATCGTGTGAGCAGGAGAGAGGGAGTTTTATTTTTCATTACATATATTACAAGTGCCTGCCCCTGGAATGTATTTTCATTGCCGGTACGGTTGTCATTAGGAATTAAGATATGTGTTTAGTTGATTCTCCTGCTCTTCTTTGAGTGAGAACAAAGTCATAGGAATTTAAAACTCCCATTTTGTAGGATTATTTAAATAACACTGAAGCCGAGTTTGTCCACTATTACTTTTTGAGTCTGTAATGGAAGCATAACGGGTTCAGTTAAGATTATATTAATTTATAGCATTAACCATTTACCTTCAATCTTCATATCTTCCTTGCTTGCTTGAGCTCCCGAAGTTACTGCTGGTGCTGCTCAGGATAACTGCTTTCAATGCTTCTACTTGAGGTAGATGAGCGGCCAGAAGGTGCTCCATAATGAGAACCCTCGGTTGGCAAAAATATCCCTCTTGTTATAATTGAACCCACTGCAATGTTCCGCACCATGCCTGCCATTAGTATCTTTCCACTTCTTGACCACACCAAGAATACTACATTTTTAATAAACACTGATGTCACACAAGATGCATTTTTGCTGGTCGATGTGCGTACGTGTGCTTTCAACACTCAAAGTGCTGTATAGGTGCTAAGAGTGAGGGAGGAAAAAAGTGGCAGAGCTCTACTCACGGCAACACATGCCTTTTCTCTCTCTCCTTTTTCCTTCTTGGGTCTGCTGTTCTCTTTCACAGATGGTTGCTGTTTGTCCCCTTTTAACATTAGGTGCTGACTGTCTCTTCAACTCTATCTCCATAGGCTGCTCACCTACCTTCTTCTGAACTTCCCTAAGGACTCTTCTTCCCTCCCTCCCCTCGTGCTGGAAACTTCCATAGCTAAAGGCATGAACTGCTACATCCTTAGTTAACAAGATAGGCTCTGTGGATGAGGATTTAACAGACTCTCATCCTCTGCAAATCCGCACAGAAGGTGGACCTGTAAGAGTCCCTTCCCTGACCCGTACTTTTAGGTTTTTTTGATAAACTATATAAAAACAAACTTGAATAAATTATAACTGGAATTAATATTGATTGCATAAGAATTAGAAATGAACCTCAATACCACAAATAATATACATGTATCATTATTTTTAAAAATCTCATGAATCCTTTCATATTGCCATTGAAATACAGACCTTTCTAATGGGAGGACTGAATAGAAGAATAAGAAATGGAGATAATGCCCAGTTGAAAATGGGAACTCGAACTTGGGTGGCCAGAAGGAAGGAGCCCAAACTGGAATTTATCCAAGATGCAAAAGCTAGCTCCTTCTTTCTTGAGAAGTGTCATGGAATCTTTTAATGACCAAAATGGTTATGTAAAAGCTCTTGAAGGAATAAAATGCCTCTCATCACCATGCTCAGGCTTATAAGGGAAAGAATGCCACTTACCACGTTGCTAATGCCACTTCCTCTTGCAGTGTGTTTATTTTCTTTTTGAGCAAGACCTTGATTAGCTTGTAAAATTTTATAAGATTACTGGCCCTGGTTGCATGATAGCAGGCTGTTTCACTCCTTCATAAAATACCTCCCTTTCTCATGTGACGAGGCTGTTTATCATACACTTCTGAACATTTCAGGTGGCTAAAGCAGAGGGAGTTCCTGTCTGTATGGGGTGGAAGGCCTATGGAGGAATTGCCCTGTGAGCCCACCCTGCAGTGGTGGCTCCTGTTCCATGAGGCTGGCAGGTTTGGCTCCCCACTCCGGATGTTGTGACCTGGCCTCTGACACACAGTCATAGCACTGCTCACATTTTGAATGAGTGGTGTAACTCTCTGTGTCAGGTTGCAATGCCTCTGACTCATGAGGCTTAGCCTCCCTGCATTGCAGGCCAGGTGACAGCACCCAGAACAGGCAGCCGAGCCCTGCCAGCCCTGGGATGTGACCTGCTTCAATTGTGATGGGGCTTTTGGGAGTCAAAGCAGGACAGTCCTGTGAAACCTGGACTGTTGGGAGGTATGAAATTATGATGATTCTTAATGTGAAGAAATTAGAAGCTACGTATCAAATAGACATATGTTCAGGGTAGGATTAATAGCATGGATGGGGTGTTTCTGTGGAACGTGATTCTATTTTAAAAACTGGTAATGTGAATACCTGTTTTGTTCATTGTGTTTTTAAAGAGGAACCTGTCTCTCCTGAATGGGCGGAGAAATATAAGCTGTCTCCTAACCATAAGCCGCAATCAATTGTCTAGTTCAAAAATAAGACTTGAAGTGATTTTAGCTATGCGTCAGATACCTCATGCTGAATTTGAACTGACAAAGCTATTTTATGTTTTCCTGTATAGCTGGAGTTTAAAGATACTTTATTTTCAGGTTTAAATGTTTGCTAATTTTGATGGAATGCTGAGGAAGATGAGGCATTAGTATTTTTAAGCTTACATCCCGTAGTCTGACTTCAGTGTAGCAGATCCATGTTTTATACAACTCACAGCTCTCCTTCTCATGACATTTCATACATTACTTTCAATGGAAAAATGTCCCATTGGGGTAAAAATCTTGGAGGATTGATCACTTACATTTTCTGAGCCAATGATGATAAATGTAGGTTGCAGTGGAACTAGAGTTGGGTGACTAATTGATTTGTTAGTTCAGTAGCAGTTCTAAGAAATTGGGAGGGGAATAGATTGGGTTGAACTGGATCCAAAATTTAGCAGTTTTTGCTGAATCAGTAATGTTTGTTTTGGGTCTGTTCGTGTGGCTTTGAACATGGATCCCCCACATCCTAGATGTGCGCTCTAACCACTGTGCTAAACGTTATAAGAGATTTTGTAGGTGCCCTCCTCCCCAACCTTTCTCATTTGGGAATGACCAAAGCTATTTGTGTTAAATTTACAATTAGCTTCTGGGTGAATCAAAACTGAATTTTTTCATCAAATAAAACATTCATCCTAAAAATTTTACTGAGCTTTAAAAGTAGCTGAATTTTAATTTTAAGAAAAGTTAATTTCTACTGAATAAATTGTGGATTGCTGATCTGTTAATATTTAAGTGTGAAACAATTCAACTTGGTTACTAACAGTATGCAAATCAACCAAGATAATGCGTTAAAATAGTCATGGGCTGGAGACACATGCTCCTGTTGCATAATGGCCTAATGGTTCAAAACAACTTGTTAACTTGCTTGATTTGCAGAGCTAGCAAATATCTCCTACAAACAGCATCCCTAAAAAGGGCCACAGTCCTTACAGTTCAATAAACAGGACATTTTAGGAGAGCATTCCTTTTGTGTCTTAACTGATTAATTGGATTCATGCACAATTACCTTCCATGCAATGTCCCCACAATCTCTGTGAATCCAATCCCCCCATTTTTGGACTACACAAAGAAATTGACTGTTAGCAATGGGGGAAGGAGGGGAGATGAAGGAAAAAAAGAATGAGAAATGAAAGCTTTGCCATAGGGCTTAATTTCCCACCTGAGGTAGTTGAAGGGAATGCTCTGCAACTCATTATTTTGAATATATAATTACCAGACTGGATGGTGCTTTAATGAAGATTATCTGTTGAAGGCTTTCCTAGTACAATACTGTCTGTGTAACTTAGTCCAGCGGGGACACAGAACAAAGTTGTCCTTTTTCCTTACTGTAGTTGTTGACTTTTCTGGTTTGAAATTAATTTTATTTAAAATTTCCTTGTCAATCCATCAAAATATCTTGTCAGTTAAGCAATAAAGTTTTTAAAAAGAGAGAACAATGAACCCAAAACTATTTACAATTTGATTTCAATCATGTTGGACTTGGTTCAGGGGAACCATAATAATATCCAAGTGTTTGTATAAACAAAAAACAAAAAAAAACCCAGCCTGTATGTTTTAAATCAAAATAAGAGGAGAAACAGGTTGTCTTTCAAAACTTTATCAAGTAAAATATCACAGCATGTTGCAACTGACTACTCCAGAGAACCTGATCCATTGCCTGTTGGTTTCAATGGGAGTAGATTCTGACTCTAAACATGAGAAAATAGATTATGTAAAAATCTTCTCTTCAGATCCACCCAAATATGATTCTCTGCTTCTCCTCATTGTTCAGCAGTGTTGAAAGAAAAGATTTTGCTTTATCATATTAGAATCTTGAATTTCTTCTTCTTTATAAAGTATCTGAACTTGACATGAAAAAACACAGAGGTCTTTATACCAATAGATATAAATTCTGATGTTTAAGTTCCATCAATCCTTTCTTCAAATCTTTGCTGTTCTAGCTACAGGTCTTCAAGTGATTGCTCATGTCAATTCCAACTCAAGTGTGCAAGCGCCATGTGCACAGATCGCCAGAAAGTTTTCCCGTAGATTAACTACAGGGTCGGCTGTGGCCACAGGGGGGACACCCCGCAGCCCTCTATATAGCTCAGCCAACCCATCCTTTCTCCAGTTCCTTCTTACCGCCCTGACATGCTCGTGTAGCTAGCTATTCCCCTTTGTTAGAGTTGTCGATAGTTAAGAGTTTATAGTTCCTAGGGAGTTCTTTAGTTATTCATAGTAGCAGTTAGATAGAACAATAGTTGGGTGATTCATCTCGGGGCCTCTCCACGCCCCAGGCCTGGAGGCCAGGGCATGCCTGGCTTCAAAGCCTGCCTCTCCTGCAGCAAGTTTATGCCCAGGAATGACCTGCACTCCTCTTGTTTGAAGTGTTTGGGTGAGTCACATTTGCAAAACAAGTGCAAAATCTGCGGGAGTTTCAAGCCCCACACGTAGAAGGAGAGAGAGCAGTGACTAAAACTCATAATGATGAAGGAAGCTCTCTGCCTGACAAAAGCAGGGGACTCCAGCTCCGGTAGGACCGGTCAGTTCAAAGTGCGCCAGAGGCAGGGAGGAGCAAAGACTCTGGAAGGGAGCCCCAGCACCACCACCCCACGGGACCGACGCCACTGACTCTGGTAAAACTCCCTGGCACTGCTGAAGAAGAGGCGGATGGAGACAGGACACTCCCCTACACCCAAGTCAGCCAGAGAAGGGTCTAACATGCCCCCGAGGTGGGGCACTCGATCACAGTACCATTGAACCTGGCCCTGACCAGGGAACATCGAGTCTGGTCTCAGAGCCCTCTCAGACTCAGGGCATCCTGGAGGAGGATCTGCAGTTCCCCGCCCCCCGAGACATTTGAGGCAGCTAGGGAGCTGATGGGGCAGATGGCCCCACCAGCCCATGTGAATATCCCAGGACCATCACCTTCATGGCCTAAACAGATTCCCCCACAAGAAAAAAATGCCACATGGTTTTTCTAGCTTCTATCATTCCATCCCTGGATCCGGGGACTGGTATGCCACCCTTGGCCTGAGGGACACCTACTTTCATGTTGCCATCATACTATGTCACAGAAGTTTTGTCCACTTTATAGTCAGTCGGACAACGGCACCTCCAATTTGTGGTCCTCTTTCAGACTCTCAGCAGCACCCCGGGTGTTCACAAAATGCCTAGCGGTCGTAGCGGCTTACCCGAGAAAAGAGTGGATTCAGGTGTTCCCCTATTTCGATGACTGGCTAGTGAGTGGTCACTCCCATCAACAGGTCCGCACCCACCTCAAAGTAATCCGATCCACTTTCGCCAAGCTTGGCTTGCTAGTAAATGAGAGCAAGTCCATGCTGGTTCCCACACAGTGCATAGAATTCATTGGAGCCATCCTAGACTCGAGAAAAGCACGAGCCTCTCTTCCATAAGCCCGATTTCAGACCATAAGGGACATAATCTAGGGCTTGAGCAAACACCCTCTAACTTTGGTTCAAATGTGCTTGAGGCTGTTAGGCCACATGGCTTTCATCCTGGATCATGGCCTGTATCAAACAATGCTAGCCCAGATTTTGCCTCCACGTCTGACAGCCCACTCTACATGGGCCCAGACTTCCTCAGCAGGTTTTCTGGCACACATTCCCATCACGGACATGTGCAAGGCAGCGATATGGTCCTCGGTGCACACCTTTGCCACTCCTTACGGGCTTACCCAACAAGCGAGGGAGGATGTAGCAGTTGGCAGAGCAGTGCTGCATTCAGCCAGACTGTAAAATTCTGTCCCTCCTCCAAGGTAAGGCTTGGGAATCATCTGAGTTGGAATTGACATGAGTAATCATTCAAAGAAGAAGAAACAGTTACTTACCTGTAACTAGTGTTCTTCAAGATGTGTTGTTCATGTCCATTACAACACCCGCCCTCCTCCCCTCACTTGGAATTCCAACAAGAAGGAACTGGAGAAAGGGAGGGCTGAGCTATACCTAGAGGGCTGCGTGGCGTGCCGCTGGCCGCAGCCAACCCTGTGGGTAGTCTAGGGAAAGCTTTCTGGCAATCCGCGCATACGGTGTGCGCACACTTGAGTTAGAATGTACATGACCAACACATCTCGAAGAACACTAGTTACAGGTAAGTAACAGTTTCTTTTGTCTGCACATTTCAGTTGGAACAAGATCATGGATTAAAAGTGAAGTCAATAATAAAACTACGTAAGAACGGCCACACTGTGTCAAACCAGTGATTCTTCTCTCCCATCTCCTTCACTAATGCCAGATGTGTCAGAACCAAATGAAGCAATTATCAAGTGATTGATTCTCTATCTTCCAATCCCCGTGTCTGGCTGCTGGAGTCTGGAGGCACCCAGAGAGAGCATGGGATTGCATTCCTGACAATCTTGGCTCCCTGCCACTGATGGACCTATCCTCCATGAACTTATTTAATTCTGTTTTTTAACCCAGTTATCAATTCGACTTTCACAATATCCCCTGACAAGAAGTTCCACAGATTGGCTGTGCATTGTGTGGAAAAAGTACTTTCTTTCATGTATGTGTTTTGTCACAGCTACTCTGCTTAGTGTGTGGATTTTTCATGCTCCTGAGCAATGTAGTTAAACCAATTTAATTTTCTAATGTGGACCAGGCCTTAGGTTCCAAGTCCAAGATTCTACAGATTACTACATAAATCCTTCATTATGCTGCAAGGATTGGCACTGTTAGGTTTTCTGGCAAAACTGGTGCTCAAGGCACTCTATATGGAGACTCATAGACCTTTAAAGTGTGAAAGGACTCTTATGATCATCTAGTCTGACCTGCACAATTCAGGCCACAGAACCTCACCCACCTATTCCTATAATAGACTCCTAACCTATGACTGAGTTATTGAAGTTCTCAAATATTAGTTTAAAGATTTCAAGATACTGAGAATCCACAAGAAAGTGAACCATGCACTATCCTGTAGAGGAAGGTGAAAAAGGTCTTTGCCAATCTGCCCTGAGGGGAAATTCCTTTCTGACCCCAAATAAGGTGATCAGCTAAACCCTGAGCATGTGGGGAAGACTCACCAGCCGGATACCCAGAAAGAAATTCTTTGTAGTCACTCAGAACCCACCCCATCTACCATCCCATCACAGTCCATTGGCATATTTCCACTACTAGTCAAAGATCAGTTAATTGCCAAATATATGCAGCATGGATTCTTTCACATGAAATATAAAAACAATTACTTCTCATTTTAAGAAGCATTTACTCTGTTTATGTGACAGGACTGTTGGCACCATTAGGTAATTAGACTCACTGTTTAAGATATTGTTTGATAAAGATGGAGAGCAGCTGTAAATTGCTAGCCATTATTGGGTCCCAGGGTCAGGCCAAACTAAACAAATGAACCACAACCATGGTTCTTGGCAGAGCTTTATCTCCCCAGTTGTTTTAAAATATATTTAGCCTCTCCTTCGAGGGTCGGGATCTACATCCTTTTTTAAAAAAATAAACACTGTGGCATGAGGAGCAAAATAGAAAGAAAACAGTAGTTGATTATCTCCTGGAGATGTACCTTGGCCTTTCCAAATCTCTAACTGATCTAAGGGGAGGGAATTCTTTATATCCAATTCCAGCTATGTTCCCTGGAGGCCCTGCCAGAAACCCACTCCTAACTCCTAGCCTTGGAGATAACTCCTGGCCTGCCTTGCTGTTCTGGTCCTGTGTGTGAGGGAGGAGGCTCAAAGAGACCGTTTGATCCATCCTGCTTTGTGGGAGAGAGTCTCCAGCCCTCTCATCTTTGGAACTTTGCTCTCCAGCCCTGGATCTGAGTCAGAAATATAGACTTTCACGCTGTAGATTATAAACTGCCTCCCTGAGACGATGGCCTCCTTCCCCTCAGTGACTACATCTTTTGTCCCAAAGACATTGGCTTAGGACTGGCTTAGGAATCCCCTTTTAAAACTTTAGAGGCCTGCACATCTTTTTACAGGGCTTCTGTCAGTTCCTCTTTACCACTTCCTTTGTGGTGAGCAAATGTGGCTGAGAGAGCGAGCTGTCTCTAGAATGTCTTACCTAAAGCCTAAGGTAAAGGAGGAGTGTGGGGGAGGGGCCTTAATAGTATTAGGTTCCCTCTCCAACACATGTAATCTTCTCAGTTGTCCTATGACAAATAAATGCTTTCTTCTCATTTGGCTCCAGAATTACTTGCAATCAGTGAGTCTCTCTGAAACTCTCTATCGTGTGACCATGGAAAGGCAGAGATATTAGCAACTCAACTATCCTTGCTAAGGTATCTTTGACAGATATAGGTGATTAATAGTCATTATTAATGGTGATTCTTAAATTCCTGTTTGACCAGAAAATATGTACAGTTGGAACTATTGCTTCTGCCATGAACCTCAAAACCTAAATTCCACAGTCTTTAGCAAATGTTCTATGGACTAATTCTGTAGCCTGTGGAGCCTTTCTGACTGACGGGTCTCTCTCAACTTTGTCTATAATAGAAAATGAGAATTCAAAACTTTGAACATTCCTGTTGACCGTCATAATGAAAACATCCTTTTTTCTTGCTACCTAAAGAAAGTCTTCTATCCTGCCGTGCTCAAAAGAAATTTGTCAAGCTGTACTTACTAAACAGTTCAGATTTACTGATCAAACCAAGTGTGATTGGGGTGGTGTAGCATTTATTTATTATTTTAGATTTATAAACCTTCAAAGAGGCATCTTTCCATATCTTCTAGATACTTACTGACATTACTCAAGAATACATATCAAAACCTGCCTGTTTAGCTTTAATATTTCTCTGTGTTGAGGAGAGGTTACTGATTTGTATGCACCAATGACTTTCTTGTTTAATAAAAAAAAGTATATTGTGGCTTTATCCCAATTACAGGAGGCTAAAGGAAAACAGTGTTTATGTATACATGAGCACCGTGCCTGCTGTGGGAACCTCTGATAACATATTTTCTACTTTCCTTGTACAAAGCAGTAAATTATCCAGCCAGGCAGGTGTGGATATCAATCAGCTGAGAAATCCTTTCCCTTCTTGAAAATGATATATTACAGACTCAGATAAGTAATGCCAGATTCAGCAACGCCTACGTTTTCAAAATGTGTGTGTTGCATCCAGACATAGAAGAGGCTGGTTCAGTTTGTCAGCATTTTATGTCTTTCTCTATTTGTAAAGTAGTGTTGAGATACCTTTTAATAAAAATCGATAGGCATTTGTGAGTTGACATGTGTAAGTTTCTAGATAGTAATTTAAAAAATAATAGCTAGTCAGTAAATCTGCAAAAGTATTTGCTTAAAATGCAGGCTATTATAGCATTTTTTGCTTGTATTTTTGGCATCAGCCTCTGTTTTCAGCAGTGAATTTCAGACTGATACAATAGACAAACTGATTAGCTCTCATGTCTTGAAATCACTATACAAAACAGGCAAGATAAAACAAGATACAAAATGATGAATTTTAAATTTTAACATGTATGAGCATAAATTTAAGCATATGAAGCATTTCTAAGAAATTATAAATTTACAGACTTTCTCAGTGTTTTTATATTTTAATCTGTACTTTCCTAGCTTCATTTGGGTAAAAATTTTGAATTTTTTTCATTGACCATGGCAAGTAAGTTTAGTTTTGTTTTTAAATGAATATTTCCCCAAAAAATCTTTTTTCCTAAGAGCTAGTGAGTCTAAAGAGTATGCACCTTAGAAGGCTGTTGTGCATGCGCTTTGTTTTTAGGGATAGAAGCAGGATTAAAAACGAACAGCAACATTTCTTTTTGCTAATTCGTTTTGTAAAGTTTAACTTCCTCAAAATCTTCTTTTATAAGGAATCTCCAGACACTGGGAGCGATAAGCAGCAAAGGATTTTTGCTGATCATATCACCTCTGGAAGAGGATTAGGGTGTGGAGGGGCCTGCGTGGTGGAGTGGGAGCTTGTGGGAGGGAAGAACTCAAATGTGTTGGGGAATAAGAATGTGTATGGAAAGAGAGCCCAGGATGAGAATTTGGGTAAAGGAGAGAACTTTGTCCAACAAGTGAGGTTTGAACCTATTATTCCAGAGCCGCTAGACATTTTAAAACTGATTCGGAGACCACTAACTCAGATCAATTAATTTCATCATTTTATTTATTCAGATGGTAGTGAATTAATTCTGCTTCCCAAATCAATTCTTATGCCTCCTCTATCTCTTTTCAAGGCCTGTCTGGTCCTCCTACATCTGCTGCTTTCCAGAGCATACCAGAGGCCTGGGTTACACAAACATGTAGATTAACCTAATTATGTTGCTTAGGGATTTAAAAAATTCATGCCCCTGAATGCCATAGGTAAGCCAACCAAACGAAGCTCCAGTGTGCATACAGCTAGATGAAAACATTCTGCTGTCAGTTGTCCTAGCTACTGCCTCTTGAAGAAGTGATTTAGCTATAATGATGGAAAAACCCCTTTCATTGCTGTAGAAAAGGTCTACACAGAACAGTATAGAAAAATGCTACAATATGCTGCTCTATAGCTGTGCCACTCTAGTGCCTGTAGTGTATAGGTGTACTCCAAGTCTCTCGGCTCTTCCTGCAGCAACTAGGAACTCTGTTCTCCGCTCCCTAAGCCACTCTCGTGAAAACAGCTGTGCTCTACTTCTTCATCCCCTACCCCAATGGTTTTCAAACATAGGGTCAGGACCCAGTACTAGGTTGCGGACCCTCAGGTACTGGTTCACAGTGCACTCTACTGCAACCACCAAAAGACTGGAACGCACTGCTCAAAGATGTAATTTTTGGGTTGCGGGCATAAATGATTTTTCTTCAACTGAGTCCCAAGGAAAAAGGTTTGAAAACCACTACCCTACCCCTTGCTTCTGCAAATAAATAAAAAAATAAAAATACATCACTCCAGTTGCTCCGGTCTCTATTCTCCCTTCCTGAAAGATGAACAGTGTTTAGTTCACTTTGATTCCTGCTTCCTTCATCCTCTGCTGTCAAAAGGAGCAGCAGTGCAGGAGAGGAAAGAAGCCAGACTCAACCTATGAGGTCCTTTTGCTTCTACCACCTCTAGAGAAGGAAAGCACAAAGTGAGGAGCAAGTACCTGGGATCGGTGTTCAAAAGCTCAGAATATTCTGGTCCAGATTGGATTGTTTGTATCTATGCATATGAAGGCTCTGCTTATTCTTTTAATGGAACCTTAGAAGTAGGATCAAATCATGCTTTACCGAAAAGAGTTTTACATAAATTTCATAATATAATTGTCTATATTCTGAAGCACCCTGAACTTGCAAACTTTAATTTAGGTTTTCCGATTCCTCTAGATTGATAAAACAAATGCTGTAAAGATTGTGACATGCCCAAAAAGTGACCTAATTCATAAAACCACGGTTTAAAGTCCATATATATCAATTCTTGCTATGAGGTTTTTTCAGTATCACAACACTCATCAAATTTAGGGAAGCAAACTAATAATGTTCATGTATTTGGTGGAAAAGAGTTAATATAAGGAAACACATTTTGATTTCAGGCTTGTACTTGGAAGATATAAATATTACTACGTAAACAAAGCATGTTTACATAAAAGTTTAAAAACTGACATCTTGAAACTGACTTTCAAAACTTGTGGAGCTGCAAAATTCTTTGAAATTATATTTTGTTTCTATTAATGCAGTATGGTTTTGTGTCTAAAAGGATTTTTGAAAACTTCCAATTTAGCTGAAATCTCTGAATTGAAAGTTGAATTTGCTGTCCAGTCTTACTACGATTAGGGACTAGGAAGATTGTACACAGTTTACAAATAGGAATAAGTAATGAACTTTGTACACATGATTACTTTAATAGCAAAGGATGCTTCCTGTCAGACTATTGCACAGTGTTAATATATTAAATAACAAATTAATATTCCTTTTGTATTAGTTTATCTGACTTAAATTGCACTGGATTCTGGTGACATTTTGAAAGCATGTAGATAAAACTGACACTGAGGCCTGGTCCATGCTAGGAAATTAGGTTGGCATTACTGTGTTGCTTAGGAGTGTGAAAAATCGACATCCCCTGGATGGTGCAGTTAAGCCAGCGTAAGACTCTTTGTAGACAGTGCTACATCAATGTAAGAATTCTTCCATCGATATAGCTACTGCAGTGTCTCTCCAAGAGGATTGCCTCCACTGATGAGAGAACACTTCCCACTTACATGGGTAGTGTCTGCTCTGAATCATTACAGCAACACAGTAGTGCCACTATAGCCTTTTAAGTGTAGACAAGTCTGCAGCCATGCACAGACAGTTTACTGGGGCATGTAGGGATCATACACTAGTATCATGAGGCCCCATAAGGATTGTCTTATACTAGGAAGTGAGAGACACTACCCCAAGGAGCCTTCACTCTAACTCAAAATAGAATAGTCAAAGCCTTTGCTGAGGAGCTTCCAGTATTCAACTAGTTAAAGCAGGGAAATTCAGAGCTAAAGACTCTACTGCTGTCTTAATATGCAGGTGATAGCTAGCTATTGTTGCTCATGTTGATTACAAGTTAGGTGTGTGCCCGCCTGAATGCATGGCCTCAAGAGCAATGACCAGTGCAGGTGGCCAGGAACTTGAATCCATGGGGACCTGATGATGCCAGGACCCTACTTCCACCAGATGGCCACAGCTGCATCCAAAAAATGGTCTGCGGCACTGACTGCCCTGATGTGGGAGCCAATTTTGGGCTCTGAGGCCAGGGCTGAACTGCAGGATTCAGCAGTGGGTTAGCTCCTCTAGAAGAGGAGGCGGCACTACTCCCTCCCTCAGAGTTACCATCGTTCTCTCATCCCTGGTCCAGCTCTCCCAATGCCATCAGATGACTTACTCATCTTCAAGCATCTGACGAGGTGGGATTTCCTCACACGAAAGCTCATGCGATAAATGAATTTGTTAGTCTTTAAAAGAACCGCAGGACTCCTTGTTAGGATTGATTGATCATGGTGCTGTTCTGAAAACCTGAGACAGCTCGTGGAGGCAGGATTCTGGCATGTGATATTATTTGTTTTGAACTGGTGAAGTGACAGTGATAGGCCCTCACTTTTGTTACCGTGTTCTTGTAGCCAGAGGAGCTTGTGACTTTTATGAGAGGGAAGTGCTGCAATACCGTTTGTTTGGAGTCCTTCCGTTGTACACTGAGCCAGTTAGACTGAGATTTTTCAAGATGTTTTGTCCTAAGATACTTTTTAAAAGTAATTTTTCCATTGTTTGACTCTCACTGTGGGACAAGTCTATGATTTTGATTGGCAAATAAAAATCACAGCTGTTATTTCTGTATTTGTTTGGGTTTGGTTTGGGTCTGGGGTTTGTTTTTTTGCAATGTCACAAATATTTTCTATTTTTAACTCATATTTTTTCTATACTATCTTACAATTCAGATTTTATGGTGGTCCTATAAGCTGTAAAATACCTTGAACCATTCAGTGTAGGTTTCTATCTGATTCTGCCTTTGCTTTTCACTGGATTTTGGCCTTCCTTGTTCTGATGGTTCACTGAATCATTTTCACAGGATGGTATGGATGTACCAGGAAGCCCTGATGTGAAAACAAAACATTTAAATTAACTTTAGTGTACCCATTTAAACAATTGCCTACACCAATGGCTCTCAGCTCTTTTCATATTAGAATACCTCTTCCATTCATTACTTTAGGATGGCCATAATCCCATAGTATCAAACTTAACAAAACAAGTTCTTAATTCATAATTTAGTTTCAGAAATTGTCTTTTTGATAAGTAGTTAGAGTTATGTTGGTAATTCTGAGCACTGTTACTGTAGCACATCTGTACAATAGTTGCTTGATTTTTTTTTCACTTTATAATTCATTTCATCTGAAACTGTGCTTTACAAACATTAATTCTTCTGTATAGCCCACTATCCTTATCGGGGTAAGGATCACCATTTTACAGATGAGGGTACTGCAGTATAGAGAGGATGTGTGACCTTGGAAAATTCACAGCACGCATGTAGCAGAGGCAGGAATAGAAACTAGAACTGCTGACCCAGTCTTATGATTTAACCACAAGGCCATCCTTCCTCATACATCATGGTGATTCTTGATCCCTAAATAGATCATTTATGCTATCTATGAAGTGGGATTAAACCCTCGAAAGCTCACGTGATAAATAAGCTTGTTGGTCTTCAAAAGTGCCCCAGAACTCCTTGTTTGTTGTTCTGTCTACGGTTTTGATATTTAATGGGCATTTTTCCTTTTATCAGAACATCTATTGTAAATTTACAAGTTTGGCTCCAAATTTAGACTTAAAGAGAGAAATTGAGGATTTTACTAAATTTAATATGAATAGAATTTAAAATCTGCTGTGTGCTATGTAACTTGACACATTTTTCTAGTGCAGGAGAACCAGAAAAAGAAACTGATTAAAAACAAAACTAAAACTGATATTAAAAAAGTGATTGTTTTATCTTACCTCTTGGTTTGTACAAAATAGAAAGATTACCAAATATTAGATGTTTTTTCACATCTTTCTAATAGTCTTAGGTCCAGAACCTTCAAGATATGCCACTGTACCCTCACAAGCACTCTTGCCGGATTGGGGTCTAAAATGTTGTTTATTCTATAAACAATGATTTTTTAAATTAATTAATCTTGCAAGTGTCCCTGTAACTTATCAGTTTGTCCCATCATTTTAAATTATGTAGCCAGCTCCCAGGCTACTACTACTTCCAGGTAACATGGAATGGAGAGGAGAGCGGCCCTCGGTGATGGAAAGTCAGCTTAGGGAACACTTAAAGAAATTGGATGTGCACAAGTCCATGGGGCCGGATGAACTGCATCTGAGGGTGCTGAGGGAGTTGGCTGAAGTGCTTGCAGAGCTGCTGGCCATTATCTTTGAGAACTCATGGCGAACGGGGGAGGTCCCAGAGGATTGGAAAAAGGCAAATATAGTACCTATCTTCAAGAAAGGGAAAAAGGAGGATCCGGGGAACTACAGGCCGGTCAGCCTCACCTCAATCCCTGGGAAAATCATGGAGCAGGTCCTCAAAGAATCCATCCTGAAACACTTGGAGGAAAATAGAGTGATCAGGAGCAGTCAACATGGATTCACCAAGGGCAAATCATGCCTCACGAACCTGATTTCCTTCTATGATGAGATGACTGGATTTGTGGATGCGGGAAGAGCCGTTGACGTGATATACTTTGATTTTAGCAAGGCTTTTGATACGGTTTCCCACAGCATTCTCATCGGCAAGTTAAGGAAGTATGGGTTGGACGAGTGGACCGTAAGGTGGATCGAAAACTGGCTAGATCAACGGGCTCAGCGGGTAGGAATCAATGGCTCGATGTCTGGTTGGCAACCGGTAATGAGTGGAGTGCCCCTGGGGTCGGTCCTGGGGCCGGTTCTATTCAACATCTTCATTAATGATCTTGATGATGGAATAGATTGTGTGCTTAGTAAGTTCGCGGGTGACACCAAGTTGGGGGGAATGGTAGATACTCTGGAGGGCAGGGACAGGATCCAGGGAGACTTGGACAAATTGGAACACTGGGCCGAAAGAAACCTCATGAGGTTCAACAAAAACAAGTGCAAAGTCCTGCACTTAGGACGGAAAAATCCCATGCACTGCTACAGGCTGGGGACCGATCGGCTAAGTAGCAGCGCTGTAGAAAAGGACCTGGGGGTTATGGTGGACGGGAAGATGAATATGAGCCAACAGTGTGCCCTTGTTGCCAAAAAGGCCAATAGCATATTAGGCTGCATCAGTAGGAGTATTGCCAGCAGATCGAGGGATGTGATAATTCCCCTCTATTCGACACTGGTGAGGCCACATCTGGAATACTGTGTCCAGTTTTGGGCTCCCCGCTACCGAAAGGATGAGGAAGAATTAGAAAGAGTCCAGCGGATGGCAACAAAAATGATTAGGGGGCTGGGGCACATGACTTATGAGGAGAGACTGAAGGAACTAGGCTTATTTAATCTACAGAAGAGAAGACTGAGGGGAGATTTGATAGCAACCTTCAACTACTTGAAGGGGTGCTCCAAAGAAGAGGGAGGTAGGCTGTTCTCGATGGTAACAGAGGACAGAACAAGGAGCAATGGTTTCAAATTACAGCTGGGGAAGTCAAGGTTGGATATTAGGAAAAGCTTTCTCACTAGGAGGGTGATGAAGCATTGGAATGGGTTACCTAGGGAGGTGGTAGAATCTCCATCTTTGGAGATTTTTAAGGCCCGGTTAGAGAAAACCCTGGCTGGGGTGATTTAGTGGGAGTGGTCTTGCTTTTTAGCAGGGGGTTGGACTAGATGATGTCGTGAGGTCCCTTCCATCTCTATTATTCTATGATTCTATGACCACTGTCAGTCTTGGATCTGCTTTCTTTCTTTGTCAATTGTTTCATTCTTATTTACTAACTTCAGGCTATATGTCAACTTTTGACGTATTGGAGAGTTCATTCAATGACGTACACTCCAGAAGTGAGAACTCACTCTTGTGTTCCTAGTACACGAGACAAGGATGAAGTGACTTTGGATATGTCAGCGATGGAGCAGGAAGTGTAATTTATAACTTGAATAGATGTATCTGTGCTAGCTGTGCTTAAGTAAGCGTGCTAAAAATAGAAGGGCAGCTGTGCTGGTTTGAGCAGCGGCGCGGACTAGCTGCACCTATCCCATTAGAAACTGTAGGCATATGCTCAATTGTTAAGTGTTTTGTCAGAGGCCTGTTAGGATGCCTATGTATCATTATAAATGTAAACCCCACATAATCCAGCGGTGACTTGAGCATAGATTTATTCCTCCCTCCCCAGTATTTCTCATTTAATTACTCTACAGAAAGAATTATCCTGCGTTCATGTTCTGAAGTATTGAATAGCTTTCATACAGAGTCATAAAACTATAAAGTGGTTGTGGTACTTCAGATAAAATCAGTCTGAGGCTATTTGGATTTCCAGTGCTTTGTCTCTGCAGTTTCAATGTTCTCTTTCTTGTTTTCTCCTAGCAACTTTTGCTTTGATAAAGGGATATTTTATTACATTCTAAAGTATATTAACACAATAAAGTGCATGCAGAAAATGATTTTCTAAGACAGGTAATTATACAAATTATGCATTACTGAAAATATTACTGTGCATTAGGTATGTTACTTTAGATGATACTTTTGAAATGCATGAACAATAATAAGAAAAAGAGAAATATAAGAAGGAAAGGAGGAAGAGAAGAGGGAAGAATTAAGAGTCCAGAGTAATGTACCTGAGATTAACTAGCAATGAAAAATTCCAATGATTCACAACAGCTTTTTGTTCTGTTTTAGAATGAGATTTTGAAATTTCCCCCAGGAGAAAAAATCAAATAGCTCTGGTTTGATTCCTCCAACTTCTAAAAGGAAAGTGAACAGCTTCCCCTTAGTCAGTTGGAGTCAAGGGAGTCCCCTGCCATAGGGCAGAAAGTCTAGAGGGTCTGAAAGCCCCAACTTGAGCTGGTGCTTCAAGGTTTGCCAGGCTCTTGGCTGTGAGAGCCCAAGTTTGAGTCTCTGCCTTAATGGTAGGGAGGCTGGAAGCTCTGAGGTGCACAACCCTGAAGCAGACAGTATGGCAGGTCTGCCTCAGAGTCACAGACCCTGAATATGTTTTCATAAAGTGTTTTGGGTTGGTTGAATCTGCATTTTCTGACAAAAATTCCCAAGAAGCTCTAGTTATAGGTCTTATTGTAATATGCATGACTAAAATGATTGATATATCAATGTGGTGATGAAATTGACCAGTTTCACAGTTGTATGCAGTATTGTTGTAGCCATGTTGGTTCCAGGATATTAAAGAGACAAGGTGGGTGATGTAATGTCTTCTGTTGCATCATACCTTATGAAGACTTCTGCGCAGCTCAAAAGGTTGTGTCTGTCGGCTGCGGAAGCTGATCTACTAAAAGATATTACCTCACCTTCCTTCTCTGTCTAACTTCCTGATGTAATCTGTTGATTTGTCTATTGTTGTCTCTATGTAGGTGTATTTACATATATACATATACAGACACACACAAGATGACATGACAAAGTAGACAGCAAGGTTTGCCATTCTTACTGTTTACCTGGGCACCAGGATTTACAGGACTGATGGTCAGAAGAGCGGGGGACAGGAGGAAACCATGGAGTGATTTATTTCCACAACGTTCCCGTGGAAAGATTTTTTGGAAAAGATAGGGAAAATATTTTTAGAAGATTTCCTACATCCTCATCCTCACCCAGTGCATTCTGGAAAAGAAACAAGCCAGGAAAAGAAGGGAGGTGTATGCCGGTTAAGTAGGGAGGCAATGGGAAACTGTTTGTTTCTG
This sequence comes from Pelusios castaneus, assembly GCA_007922175.1. Taxonomy (NCBI): domain Eukaryota; kingdom Metazoa; phylum Chordata; order Testudines; family Pelomedusidae; genus Pelusios; species Pelusios castaneus. The sequence continues at coordinate 13,691,987 of ML685801.1, read as the reverse complement.
AATGTTTTCGGAGAGTGTGATTTGGTGGCATAGGTTTAACCAGCTAAGGCTCTGATTCAGTGATGAGCTTCAGCATAGGCACTAACTTTTGGTCTTGGCATCAGTAAAAATCAGGCTGCCTGTAAGCTTGAGAGAAGTTAGAAAAGGCTGTTTGGATAAAATGAAGGATGAGCAGTCAGAAGCTCCTTTGTATAATGCTAATAAGGGCAGTAATATCTTGATATATAAGGAGGGTGATGATCAACGTGCTATTGGGGGCATAAAAATGTTTCCTTTAATTTTATGAAAAATGGTATCTTGAATGCTCAGTTGCATGTCTGCTGGCTCTATCTGTCCAAAACAGGGCTCACAGAGTTCTTTCATTAAAGTTTTGCTAGGAGCTTAAATTGTCTATATGAAAATATTTGTTTGTTCCCACATCTGCAGAATGCCTTACTGTGTCAATATATATATTTGGAGGATGTAGGCTTTGAACTGGGCAAATTGGTCCACATGTGCTCATCTGTTTGCAGGGTCAGAATCATAGGTTCGAAACCGTGATGATGTGGATGGAACTTTCATTATGTTTCTTTTGTCCAACATTAAACTCCCCCTGCCTTTGTTGCACTTGATTTTTCTTCTCTGTGGGAGAGCTGATCCGCTAAGGTCTTGTACACACTACAGCCTTATCGCGTGGTAAGGCTGTGAGCGTACACACTACAATGTTGCCTGTTGCGTGGCACCAACCCCCTTGCCACGCAACAGGTAAACCACTCAGATGATCATGGTAATGCTTACCACGGGTCGTCTGTCCTGCAATAGTGTGTGTGTGTGTACACACTCACTGTGGGTTAGACAGCCTCTGGAAATGTCTCAGAGTGCCAATGGAGGCCACTCTGGGACCTGGGAGCTGTCATACTTGTCAATTTCACTGCTCTAGCAGAGCAGTGAAATTGACAAGTAGGCTCCAGCTGCCCTAAGTGCTGGCACTCGTGGCAGCTAGAGCCAGCTGCCATGAGGAGTCCCTCAAGCTGCCCAGGAAACAAAACATACACAGCCCTCTTTCCTGCATTTCAGTCTCTGGCTTCCAATCAGCCACTAGGTCTAGTAAAGACAAAAGTTATTTAAAACTCTATGCTCTTTACCAAAAATGTTGTCCTGATCCCCAAATGATCATTCACATTACCAGGTCAATATAGGTTTGGATCTCACCCAGAATTCCACGTTGCTAGCCAATCCCCTAGTTGCTAAAACTAAAGGTTTATTAAAAAAAGGTAGAAACAAACTATAAGTGAAATGATTAAAGCAATCAGATACATATATATGATTTGAAAGTCCATGTATATCGGATTTTCAGTAGAATTGTGCACTTTGTAGGCTTGTATAGTTCTTCTGGTGTACATCCAGTACCTGGCTGGATCTCAGTCCTTCAGTTATAGATGAGTTGCTCCAAAAGTAGGTGAAGGCTGAAGACCAAATGGATGTGGTGCAGCTGCCTTTTATGTCCCTCGGCATTTGCCATGCTGCTTGTGGAAATTTACAGAAATAAGATGGAGTCCGGGGTCACATAAGTAAATTCTGGTGACTTATCAGATGTAGCCTTGGCTTTTCTCCCTGGGCCCATTGTACCTGGGAGTTTCCTTAATGGGCCATTAAGCAGCTTATTGCTGCTGCCACCCTGTCTGGGGAGTCGCCCATAAACCCAGATACATCAAACATAGCATAACTTCTAATACAAATACGACATACACACAAACAAGAGCAAATTGTAACCTTTCTAATGGTACCTGACATGGCCTATCTTATATGAATTATTGTAACTTTGATATTAAATCACATTATAAATGGTCCCCCAAATCCAACCAGCGTCACACACATCTTGTGGATTTGAAAATAGAGTATGCAGAGGTCTTTTGGACAACTAGTGGTTCACCAGTTACAGAAAGATGGTCTTGATCACTCCGTGACCTTGAAAGAAGTTATCAGCGCTGCTTCTGTCAAGTTGCCAGAAAGAGAACAGTAAAGTTTTGTTTCAGAAAATAAGTTGCTACTTCGCTGAAGAAATGAAACTGGTAATTCTTTGGCTACTCTTAAAAACAGCACTTCTCAGAATTCTGCTTGTGTTAGATTCGTTCAATTGAAAAAATAAATTACTCTTTGATTTTTAGTCTTCCACAGATTTCAATCAACCTATTGTTGTTTTGCGACATTGCTAGTCTTTAGGTTCACTTCTTAAAGATTTTTCTTTGGTGGCTGAGATCATTTGAATTTTCTACTCCACAGCATTCACTTTTTATAATTGGATTGTGCCTGGCAAGACATCAGAAGTAAATTCTAATCATATGTACAGGGTTTATTTTATTGAAGAGAAATGACCACAAATTCCTCGAATGCTTACAGATATAACCAAAGCAGGAAAATGCCAAGTTAGGATGGAAACTCCATCCTTATCTTGATTAATTACTCTGAATATTAGATATAGTTAGAAAAATAAACAAGGCACAAAGGTAAGTTCTTTAACTTTTCATTATTGCGATAGGTTTCAAATCTGCAAAAAGCATAGAAATTAGTGGAAGGTTTTGTTTTTGAGCCTGATGAATATTTGAAGTTTCTCTTACTGTTGTTGTTAGTGCTATTTGAGATTCAAAGACATGTAAGTGGTGAGAACTGTTAATTATGAACAGACAGATGAAGATGAGCCCTAGTTGTAAAATTTTAATTCAAATCCAAGTGTGTTTGGACTGGGATTTTGGCTTGGCCCATCTATATAGTGTGAATTTCAATGCAGCTGTAGACTTGACAGAGGTTGAGGATTCTTTAGAATTGGGGTTTTGGTTTAGGACTACTTCTTGATTCAGCTCGTAAATAGAAAGACTGTTTAGAAAACAGGGCCATTAAATTACATCAATGGTTGTCTCTAAAATATCATCAAATCCACAAAAGATAGCAGAACCGATGCATGCTCACCATGGCTTTTAAATACCAGGTTACTTGCAGGATATACTGCTCTTGTGTAAAGCACTTCTCATTGTTCTAGTGCTACAATTGTAGTCTGTGGGCTTTTTACCCATTAGTATTAACTAAATGTGCCCAAATGTTGTTGACATGGCAAAAGCATACACCAGAATTGGAAGCAGAAACAACAAATACTCCAAATATAATTAAGCTCCAAAGGGGTAGCCGTGTTAGTCTATTGCAGAAAAACAACAGAGTCCTGTGGCACTTTTAAACATTCTCAGATTTATTTATCAGACATGAAGTGGGATTTTTCTCCCATGAAAGCTCATGTGATAAATAAATCCATTAGTCTTTAAAAGTGCCACAGGACTCTGTTGTTTTTCTAAATATAATGGTTTCCCTCTCTGTTCACCTCTTCTCTGCTGCCTTAGAGTGATATCAGAAGCCAAACAACATATATTGTGTCACAGTGAGCGCTCAGTAACACCAGATAGGACTAGACTGGCACTATTCTATTTGGTCAGATCTATATTTCAAAATTATATTATCTATACTATTTTGAACTATTAATTTTAAATACATTATTATATATTCTTACTCTCTGACTCAATGATGTGCTGGCAGTGGTATTTCCCCGTATGTTAATGTGAGGGCAAAATGTGCTGTGTAAGACCAAGTCAGAGTCACACACATTACAAACAAGCAAATGAAAGTGAGAAATGATGGCATGATGATCCACTGCAAAACAAGAAGAATGCAGAGAAATACTAAGAAAGAAACTACAAATCTAAAACAGGGACAGCCACACTTCCTTGTCTGACAATCACATTTGCAATTTTAGCTGTCCTGGGTCAAATACTATGGTAGGAAATAAAGAACTGGTAAAATGTGGTTATATTTGTCTGTAATCAAGCTAGGGGAATAGAGTATTAAAATCTCCTTCCAGGAATTGCTTCCAGGAATAATTTGATCAATGAAGGCAACAGGAAATGTATTCTTCCATGTTTATTATAGCACAATTAACCCAGGTGCATTACATGTGGGGAAGGGTCCTTCCTCTGAAGTATGTTTTATCCATCTGATATAATGTGCTGATCATCATCTTATTATTTAGATACTAGATACCAGACTTACATGGACCAATAGCTTTATTCATAGACTCAAAGGGTAGAAGGGACCAATATGATCATCTGACTCCCTGCACGATGCAGGCCACAAAACTTCGCCCACCCACTCCTGCAATAAGCCTTTAACCTATGACTGAGTTATTAAAGTCCTCAAATCATGATTTAAAAATCTGCCAGCAAGTGAGCCATCCCCAATGCTACGGAGGAAGGCGAAAAACCCCCAGAACCCTGGCCAATCTGCCCTGGGGAAAAATTCCTTCCCAACCCCAAATATGGCGATCAGTTAAACCCCGGGCATGTGGGCAGGTCTCGTATAGTATAGTATAGTATAGTATAGTAACTTATGTTCCTCTTACAAGGAATATTCATTGTGAAAACTTTTTATTATTATTAGTTTTCAGTCAAAAACATTTGGGTTTAATAGCCAGTACCATTCTGAGTGTGTACGTGTTTGCTTCTTAATGAAAACTTTTTTTTAGACATGTAGATAAGTCTGACGTTGCCTACATAATTTTTTCTAACATTCTGAAAAAGTTACTTTGTGTACATTACAGGAGGGTTTCAGCTAGATTTGACAGCATATAAATAGCACCGTATTAGGCATTTATAATAATTGATCTTAGTGGCCTGTAATAAAATTTGAGTGAACTTTAAGTGCAAAATCAGATTTACCTCTGCTCTATCTCACAGTATAATTGCATCAAAAATTTGACTCAACAGCCCTATCCTCTTTACTCTTAGCAAACCAATGTTACGTATAATTATATGTGAATATACCAGTCCTGCTGCACATAGAGTGCCGAAAGATTGCTCTTGCCTGAAGGCTGAATGACTTTCTCCAAACGTAAACCTGGTGTTTCAAAATTTGAATAGCTTTATATGTGACTGCTGTAGAATTGACATTTTGTATGGTCTGTGATAAAATTCTCTGTAAAATAACAGCACTGTTTTTTGTTTCAGAGGAAATCATGCATCAGGATATCGTTTCCCTCTGTGCTGCAGATATCGAGGACCAGTTAAAGAAGCAATTTGTCTATCTCTCAGGTAAAGACTGGAAACTTCCTCCTGTATCTATTGTTCAAATGTGCAGTTTTAACTGTAGTTTCTATCCACACTGTCTCATAATCGCTGAGCCCTATTATCAAAGCATACATCATTTTGTAGTCTGTATTTAGAATTATTATATTAAAGATATGCTATGCTGAAATAAATATAATAGAAACATGATTTAGTGCCAGCTGGTTGACTTTGTGGGCAGCACCACAGGTCTGTAGATCTATAGATATGGAGAAGGGCGACAAAAATGGTTAGGGGTATGGAACAGCTTTCATGTGAAGAAAGATTTTTAAAAAACAGGACATTCCAGCTTGAAAAAGAGACGACTGGGGGTGGGGGAGAGGGGTTATGATAGATATTTATAAAATCAGGAAAGATGTGGAGAAAGTGAATATGGAAGTGTTATTTACTCCTTAACATAACACAAGAAGCAGGAGTCACCCAAGCAGGTTTTAAAACAAACAAAAAGTAGTAATTATTCACAAAATGTACAGTTCCCCTGTGGAATTTGTTACCAGGGACATTATGAAGGCCAAAAGGAAATGTGGGTCATTAAAAGAAATAGGTAAGTACATGGAGGATAGGTCCACCAATGGCTATTAGCCAAGACATTCAGGGATGCAACCTCATTCTCTAGGAGTCTCAAAGCCTCCAACTGCCAGATGCTGAGAATGAAAGATGGGGTGGACTGGGAATGGCCAATGGGATGGATCACTTGAAGATTGCCCGTTCTTTTAATTCTTGCCACTGAAACACCGGGCATTGGCCACTGTTTGAAGACAGGATATTGGGCTAGATGGACTGTTGTTCTGACCCAGGATGGCCATTTTTATGTCTGAGTAAAAAATAAGTTAAGATATTATATCGTAAAGTAAGGACCTACTTGGAGGGGTAGGTTGGAAGTGAAGAACCCTCTGGTGTTTAGTGTAAAATTTTCTTGATATGTGTCAGGCCTACTGTGGTGCTATAAGGGCTTGTCTTATGCTGAAAGCGCTACAGTGTGGCACAGCTGCACCATTGTAGTGGTACTTCTGTAGCACTTCAGTGGAGACACTACCTACACTGGTGGGAGGGATTCTCTCATTGCTATAGTTAGTCTACCTCCCTGAGAGGCCGTAGCTGTGAGGATAAGAGGGACAGAGTGCTCTCTGTGTGGAAACTGGAGTCTTCTTAATAGTGCTGCTTCAAGTTAGGATTTTTCACGCCCCTGAGCAACATGATTATGCCAACCTAATTTTCTAGTGTAGACCAGGCCTAAATTTCTGTTTTCTAACCAGGGGCAAAAAAGCTTATGATCATTTTATATAAGAAACAGTCTTACTAGATAGCTACAAGAAGGATTTACCACTTTTTGCCCCGCAGTGAGTTAAATCCTATTATGAATAGAATGGATACAATCCAACAGAATGCATTTTAAGATTCCTTAGCCCCCAAGATTCTTTATTTCACACAGCCATTATGTCCACAGCGCAGTGGAGCTTAACAAGAGCAGCCATTTCTCATTCCAGTTTATTGGGGTTTGCACTTAACCCCTTGATCTATTGTAAGTAGATGTTTCTGTTTTAAAAGCTAGTGCAATAGTTTAGCTAGGGATTGTAATAATTATTTATCTTTTTGTTGTAATTTATCATTATAGTGCAATTTTTAGTCTATTTTTACACTCCATATTTATCCTAATGTTCATTTAAGGGTTTTCAACAGTTAAATTTCAGTGCTCTACTGTATAGTGTTGCTATCTGTTATGGGAACATAGAAGCATTGTTTAATATTCTGTCACTGAAGTTACGTAACAGCTAATTCACACTTGCATTGTGACTTTGCTGCTATGCCACTGAGGATATATATTTTTGTCATGGGAGTGTGGTGTTTTAAAAATCTTGTTTGACCTTGGAAATAAGTTCCGAATATCAAATACAATACAATTGCTGGAAGTGTATAGATTAAGAATATTTTTCTTGAATAATTTTCCTTTAAGAAATTTGAGGCTCCGTGCATTATTTGTTGCCTTAGGTAGGTGCATTTAAAATGTAGCAACAATAACAATGCTGCATGTAATTGAATATGTAGTCTTTTCTTTAATAAAATATATTTATTTAGTTTTGTGAAATACTTGTCTGAATGTAGGACTATGAGTCACTGAACCTCAGCACAAAGCCTTATCCACCCCTGGCACCTCTTACTGATAGAGACTTTCCACGCCTCTTTTTGAGATTATGGGTACCTCTAGATCAGTTAATTCTATGTGTTGTCTCTTTCTTTTCCCTTGAGGGTGAAAGTTCTTTCATTTCCTATGGAGGTAAACATTTCTCTTCCTTTGTCAATAGCCCTGTCCAAATTATACTTGAAATTTGAAAAAATACTTTGTATTGAAGAAATAGAGTGAAATACTATAACTAAGAAAAGCATTTAAAGGCAAATCTATTAGTCACAAGCTATGAAAAATTATGCTAATTCAGACTGAGTTTGAAGAATGTAGCTGCTGCTCTTAGGCTATGTCTACACTTGCTAAAATTAGTTCGAATTAGCTTAATTCGAACTAGAAAAAGTTAGTTCGAACTAAGCAAGTGCCATTCATGGCACTTGCTTAGTTCGAATTAGCAATCCCCATTCATTTCAATGGCCGGTTAGTTCGAACTAAGAAATTAGTTCGAATGAACATGGGCACATTGGCTAATTCGAACTAGTTAATTCGAATTAACCCTTTAGTTCGAATACCCTAGTCAAACTTTTTAGTTCGAATTAAGGAAGCCCTTAATTCGAACTAACTAAAGCCTAGCGTAGCCATGGCTTTAGTTAGTTCGAATTAAGCCTCCTTAATTCGAACTAACTTGCCAGTGTAGACATAGCCTTAGATTTTAGTATGCAGACATTTGTTCCGCTTGATCTATGGGTAGCAGTCTGTCCAAACACCAGTTTATCTCCAGACAGGATTCCAAGTGATTTGTTTGTGTAGCAAGACCATACTCCCACAATTAAAATTTTGCTCCTTCGCCTGGCCTTTTGTTATGTACTTCTAAAAACAAGGCACTTCTGTACTGTACAGAGAGCAAGGACTAAAGGGAAAAACACTTTGATTGGAATGTTCAGGCATTAGATTACCTGTTCCTCTCAAACAAGGAGTCCTAGGGAGTCCTTTTAAAGACTGACAAATTTATTTAATGCATGAGCTTTTGTGGGAGAAATCCCACTTTGTCATTTCGTACTGTTCCTCTCAGACATCAGTTTGAATATCTCACTCCGTACAGCTGTATTTTTATTTTACTTTAACAGTCTTTTTTTTATTTTAGTTGGTATTTTACTCTGTCTTTGTTTATTACTCTTCGATAGACAGTCTTCTAATTTCCTTCTGTGCTTCAAAGAGTTCTCTCAATCCTTTATTATCTTTCCCAAAGACATCCTCTCCCTCTGTGATTGATAAACACCTTGCTTTGGGCTTAGTTCATTAGCACTTCCCTGTTATTTTTTCTCACTCAGACACTTCCTTGTTTTTTTTTTTTCTCCACTGATTGGAAAGTTGCTATGTCTCCTCTCAATTCAGATGCAAACTCCCTGCAATTGTTTATGCACAGGTTCATTATAATAGAATATAGATGAATAAGAACAGACAGACACATGTAACTTATCAAAATCCTATCTGCACAAGTTAATTGTGACAAGCATCTTGAATATTATAAAACATGATAAAATACAAATGACTTTTCTGGCTACTACAAATATTAAACCACTCATCCTAGCCCCCTTTTCTATGTATTGTTCTTTGGTATAACATGTAATGTCAAACAAAATCAAGATTAGGTAGTGACTATCTTGGCATTATCATCTCCTTTAAAGTAAATGATTTGTAATATTCATTGATGTCTTTGTTTGTAATTCCCGTGTTACTTGCCTTTTCTGATAATCAGACATGCTTTTTGCATACTTAAACTGTAAGACTAGTTTTTAAAGCATTTCATGCTCTAGGCCCTTGATATTTATATGGCAGATCCATGTATTATGTTTCTACTTTGCATTCTTTGTTTTATATTTGACTTTTTAATGTTAGCAATAGAGATGTGATTGCTCTCTAGAAATATCAGGGAGGGAGAGGAATTATTTAAGTTAAACACCAGTGTGGACATAAGAACAAATGGATATAAACTGGCTATCAATAAGTTTGGCCTTGAAATTAAACTAAGGTTTCTAACCATTACAGGGGTGAAGTTCTGGAATAGCCTTCCAAGTGAAGCATTGGGGGCAAAAAACCTAGCTGGCTTCAAGACAGCTTGCTATGTTTATGTAGGGGATGGTATAAGGGGCCTGCTTATAATGGCAGGAGGTCCATCAGCAGAGCCCTGCAGATATCCGCACCATATCCGTGGATAACAGCATCCGCTGATTTGATGCAGATATCCATGGACCATTTCTTGTGGATTCAGGTCGGATGTGGACCCACATATTTGTATCCACGCAGGGCTCTACCCATCAGCAACTCTTAGCAGCAAATATCTCCAGTGGCTGCTGATAGAACACTGTGTAGGGAGGGCTCTGAGTTACTACAGAGAATTCTTTCTGGGTGTTTGTTTGGGTCTTGCCCATGTGCTTAGTCTAACTGATCACCATATTGGGGTAAAGAACGAATTTTTCCCTGGGTGAAATTAGCAGAGACCCTGGGGTTTTCCACCTTCCTCTGCATCGTGGGATAGTTGCAGATTTAAACCAGTGCAAATAGAGAACTCCCTGTAATGAAGTCATTTAGATCATGGCTTATTACAGCGATCTGTAATAGGACAACTTCTGCTGGTTTTCAGTAACCAGATAAGTGGTGTAAATTAACATGAAATTCTGTTGAGAAAAATCAGGGATTAAATAAATAAATCTATATATAAAGATGAGATTCTCAGGTTGTGTAAACTGGCAAAAGTCCTTTGACTGAAGTAGAGCTAAGTTGATTTGCACTAACTGAGGATCTTGATCAATATTTTACATAGGGTTGGGAATTAAATCCACATTGCCAATTAGACAACTGTTAATATTTTCCTTGCATTATGCTAGCTGCAGATCTGAGTTCTTTACAATTTATTATAGAAAGTTAAAGCGCTAAACTCATTTTTGGTGGCATGCTTAGTTTTTTAAAAAGTAATTCTTTGGCCAAAGAGCACTAGAGTTTAGATATATTCTCAAATTTGGCTAAATGGTAATCCAGCATTGTTTGTTTGTTGGTTGGTCAGGCGACTTTGAGCTTTGATCTGTATGGCACACTGAACAAGAGATGCCACTATGAGTTACTTGATTAACAGTGGACATGCTGCTATTACGAGATTTACGCTGCTGGTGCTTTTACTGTGCCTCAGTAGCTCTCCTCTGCTCATTGACTATGACTTCACTATGGATGAGACTTCGCCAGGTAGACCGATCCTGGTGAGATCTTCCCAAAACTATGGGTCAGTGTTGAACTGCCTCAAGGATACCTTGAAGGAATCTTTGAAATGTTTCTTCTAGCTTCCCTGAGAGCATTTTCCCTCCTTTTAGCTCACCATGAAAGATCTTCTTTAGCAGTCATTCACCTGACATTTTGGTGACATGGCCTGCCCATCTCATCTGTGATTTTTATCAACAGAGGATGGATGCTTAGAATACCTTCCTGTATGAGAACCTCAGTATCTGGAATCTTGTCTTGCCTATCCTCATCAGTTTCCTCACACAGCATATGTGACAGTGATTCAACTTAATAACAGGGTGTCTGTACACTCTCCAGGTTTTGCATGCATACATCAAAGTTGGGAACACAATGACTTTGTAGACCTTCAGTTCTGTTTGTTGACTAATGCCTCCATGCTCCAAACATTTTCACATAGTCTGCCAAAGGCCACACTTGCTTTGGCAATTCTGGTGTTGGTTTCATCACTGATGTGAACTCTCTCATATGAGAATGTACTGTTGAGGTCTGTGAACTCATCCACTCCCTGGAGGATTTGGCAATTCACTCTGATAGTGGACTTTACATAAAGCTTCCTGGTTCTGGCTGGTCTGTCACTTCTGTCATCTTATGTTGATTGTAAGACTACAATTGTCACAAACTGAAGAGAAATAGTCCACATTCCACTGCATGTCAAATTCAGATTTGGCACAGGGAACAGTCATAAGTAAATAGAAGATTGCAAACAGTTACTTCCTGTACCTTCATCTTTGCATGTAATCTCTTCAGATTGAAAAACTTTCCATCAGTCTGGTATCTGAGCTTAATCTCGGTATCACAGGCCCAAAAGACATCTATAAGCATTACAGAAAACATCATACTGAAGAAGACTGGGGTCAACACATAGCCCTGTTTGACTCCACTGGTGACTGGGAATAGTTCAAACGATTCACCATCATCCATAGTGCAAGCAAGCATGCCATCATGGAACTACCAAACCATTAAGATGAATTTCTTTGGGCAGCTGAATTATGCCAGGATCTTCCAAAGATCCTCCCAGCTAACTATGATGTGCTTTTGTCAGGTCAATGAAGGTCATATACAAGTTGAAGTTCTTTGCAGGCATTTCTCCTGAAGTTGACACGCTTCAAACAGCATGCCTGTGGTTCTATCACCTTTCCTGAAACCACACTGTCTTGCAGCTGTTGACAACCAAGAGATGTCCTGGCAGTTGTTGCAGGATTGGCTATTACCTTTCTGCTTCTACAAGTGTACGATGGATGCATCCTTGTACTCCTGCAGTATAGTTCCTTGAATCCACATCAACTGGAAAAATTCAATTAGATTCAAAGCCATGTGCAAACCTCCAATCTTATACACTTCTGCTGGTATAGTATGTGCTCCCTCTGGATTAAATGCAGCTCTGAGAAGAAAGAATATGTAAAACTTCTCTCTTATTCCAAAGCAAATGTTTCAACAAGATTTTCTTCTCCAATCTTTTTGCTGTTTAAGGAATGCAATATAATGAAGCTTTTAATCAGTCCCATAGAGTTAAAATTGTTCATGAGTATCTTGAGTAGTCCTGGTTGTAAAGGAGGGAGCCCATCCCTCCTAAGGGTTGGGGCAGGCAAACAAATAGTCTCTGGCCTCCTCGGTTGGGGCAGACAAACAAACAGTCTTTAAGGATCAGGTAAGTCCACAGACTCTAGGTAGGGGTAAGCACGGGCAGGAGGAGAGTGAGGAGGGGGACGCAGGCCCACCTGTCTCCACTGCATCCCAGCCCAGGTCCCTAGTTGTGGCTGTGAGCTTGGCCATGGGGTCAGTGGGGTCTCAACTGCAACATGCTGACCCACTCACTGACCTCAGGTTGGGGTACCTGCGCGCCAGTTCCCCTGGGCCACTTCCTACCCCTTCTCCCAGTGGTACCTGGTCGGGGCTTCTGCCATCAGTCTTCTTGAGGTAATAACCCAGGGACAGAATGCAGAACCCCTCCATGTTGTTGGGGGAGTGGAAGATCTGGTAAGTCCTCCTGGAGATCAGCAAGCGGCAGCTTCTCTAAGTTGTAGCCCCTCATGCTCAGGTCATCCTCGTCAGCAGGGGGCAGCTCCTTGAGGTCACAGGGCATGGGTTGCAGGTCCAGGCTCCTCACGGCAGAGGGTTCAGGGGAGATCTCCAAGCCCCAAGGTGCCGGCAATTCCCCAGGACTCTCAGGGATTGGGGGCTCTGGGAATACCTCCAGGTCTCCCGCTGTGGGAGTCCCGGCCAGTCCTCTGCTGGCCATTGGGTTGGCTGGGGCTCTGGAGGGAGAACGGGGCATCCTTCTTCTCCAGCAGCTTAGGCTGCACTGGGCTCTTGGGCTTCCTCCCTTTATTTCCTGTCCCGCCCCCCTGGGGCCACCTTGATGGGCAGGTGTCTCCCAGACCTGCCCACCTGGGAGCATATGGCTGCTCCCTGTCAATCTCTGAGGGAGGCCACACCCACTCCTTACACAGGTAATAAGACTATTTTTTTTTATAGAGAAGAAAAATTTTAAATCAGGAAGAGAGAATTTCCAAACACTGTCTTCAAGTTTGCTATAGACTTTGTAGTTTGTTATAAAAGTTCCAAGTGCTTAATTCTTGGCATCCCTCATGCAGAAAAATGGCATACAGCCAAATTAGGGCTTTTTAAACTACTGCTATAGATTTGGTCCATTTAATCATGCTAATGCTTTTGGATTTTTGCCCTTATATCAATCAATGGAGAGACAGCATCCATTTTTGAAAATCTGAATCTGTTACAATTTTCCACCTTGGATTTATATGCGAGGATCCCTATTTTTACCTCTTTTAACTAATACCATTTGCCTTCTAATTACCCTTTTCCATATTGTCCATTATCCTCCCTCACCAAAAGGACTGGAAAGGGAGTTTCTGAGAATCCATCAGTACCATCCCTTACTTAAGTGGTATGGCCACTACTGAATGTTGCACAGCCGCCCTCCATCTCTTATTGTACCGAAAAACCTGAGAAGCTGCCTTCTCTATTCCCAAACCCTGTTAGCCTCAATAAGAAGAATTTGTGTGCAGCTTGTCTGTGGGGTCTTTTTTTTTTTCACAGTAATATGATTCTAGCAGCTAGCCTATGCTCCTCTCTTGCTACAACTGAATTGACAAGCATGTTAATTGCAGATCTAAGCAGAGAATTCTTCTTTACTTTGGTTTTTTATTCATTTTATTATAGTGCAAGTAATTCAGTCACTTCGTGATTTCACATTAGCACCATACTGAGATGAAAACATTATTAATCATTTCTTGTTTGAGAATGTATATCACATAATTGATGACAGTATGGTTGGATACCACTGTCTAAGAACCTGAATAGAACAGAATGTTATGAACTCCCTAGTTCACCCTTACAAATCCTTCTCTAATCACACTTTTTCCATGACATTTAAAAGCCCTCATCCTCCTTTCATAAAGTGTTACATTAGAGAAAATAAAATTAATGTAGAACTTCAATATATGGGGAAAACATCCTTACTTTGTCATGTCTCACTCCTTACCCATGTATTTTTAACAAAACTAATAAAAGAAAATATTTGCTCTGTCTTTGGAGGGGGGGGGTGAGAAAAGGAAAAGAAAATAATCAAACTGACCTTGATTTATGTTTGCTTTGTCTATTTATATGGCTAAAATGAACTTCTCTATGCCTACATTTGGTGGTGTCATAAGGATTGTACTGTGAAGCCGTGCTATTTGCATAATAGTTAAAAGTTTTTCCTCTTGGAACACATCCTGGATGATTCATTTTTAGTACGATTTAAATTTAGGAGGTTTACAGAGATAGCACCATACTGCATGTAGGCAAGCAGACAGACACACACATAGTGTGATGTGTATACATTTTTACAGATGTTTTAGCGTGAACAGTTTATTTTTATTAAAATAGCTCTGTGAATTTTGATATTTCCTTTTGAGTTAGTCACATGCACATAAATTGAGTGTTTCTTGTATTCTAAAGTTATAGCGACATAATTGTTAATACATGTATTGTTGCTATTATTAGAAAAATATCGTAGCTTACATTCACAGTTGTCAGCTGTGTGGCTGGGAAGGACTTTCCCCATGATATTAGCAGGGACACTGTTGGTTGTTTTTGTTCTCCCCTCCTTTTGGGGCATTGAGCAGGTATAATCTTTTAGGATTGGGTAGGCCTATCACACCCTATTAACTTTGTACAGTTGCAGGGGATTAGAGAACGCTGGCCCTTCTTTTATATTTTAATTAAGCCTTTTTAACTGCATATGGTGACATATATAAAATATTTATATTGTATCTATAAAAAATTTGGGACAGACATTTTAAAGTGTTTCACTTCCCTTTTTCTTAATTTAGATTCTTTGTAGTGCTGGACAAGTCACGAAAGGTTCAAATAGGCACTCAAAAGCTCAGATGTTTGATTATACGTTACTTCTTCCACTTGTGTCTGCAGACTTAGACAGGAAATCTCACCAGAACCAGACTACACATATATTCTGTCATTTCTTCCAGACCAGAGTGGAAAATGGAAATGGAAAGGCTTGCAAATATGGAACACAGTAGCAGAATTACATGAACATGGTTAATTCTGTGAAAGGTTTAGCTCAACTGTGGATGAAGGTTCCAACTGACGTTAGCTTGGGTAGTTTGGGTTTGATTTGATAGGTTCTGTTTTAGTTTGTCCATTTCTCATTGTATGCGGAATACCTTTGCATTAAAGTAAAATAAATTGTATGCAAGGCGTACAGCCATCTGGTGTTAAAACCAGTTCACAATAAGAACAAAGGCATTTTAAACTTCTATGGAAGAAACCAAACAAAAACCAAGTGGGAAGTACTGAATATGGTGGATTATGGCTCCTAAATTGTACTTGAAAACTGGATTACTCAAAGTAAATATTCCCGTTTCTGAGGACTACATTAAAAATCTTTAAAATGATGATTATGCTGATTGATTTGCTGGGAAATATGAACTCTAAAAGGTGATTAATTACATATCAATGCTTTTGCTTGTGCTTTTTAGGTGGTAGAGGGGAAGGTGGTTGCCCTGTTATCACATTCCCAGACTACCCAGCTTTCAGCGAGATCCCAGAGAAAGAGTTTCAGAATGTCATGACGTATCTAACTAGTATTCCAAGGTAGGTGCTTGCTGTGGTGAGGAAAACAACAATGGCTATCAACTATGTTTACATTCCATCACCTGTGTTACGCCGACTGCAAAATTCAGACTCTGTGACTGATTAAATGGAGGAAAGGAAAAATGTAATTTATATTATATGGATTACAGTCATTAATAGTTTTGATTGGCAATATTGCTCCATGCGAGAGTTTAGAGGTAATGTTTATCCTTCACCAGAACATGAAATAAAATAATGCAGTTTTTGAGATAATGCCCTTCTCTTCTGAGAAAAGAATTGGCTGGGACCCGTGGTTTTGCATCTCAGCACCCTGTGCACATGGGGCACTGCCTTCTCAATTTAATCGAAAATATATACAAGCTTGGGGCACAATCTGATTCTTGTTAACAAAACCAAGCCTGGGAAAGCCTATATTCTGTGGGATCATATTTCTCCCTTTTGGGCTGGTGAGGATTTGTTATTGCATCTGTCTCCATTTTACTCTCCTTACTCTGTTCAGGCCCCACAGCAGCTTTCCACCCAAAGAGAACTCTGGACAGGACACTACCCAGAGCATGAGAAAACTACCTAGTTATTCACAGCTTCTTCGACTGATCAATGGAGTTACTCTCCTTTTTCCCCAGCAGCTGAGCACACAATCTTCGCAGCACTTCCATCTCTTTCTGGTCGTGATGTGCAATAGCCAACCTAGCAATTTACTGTGGTTCTCTTACATAACAGTGTGGTGCTTTTATAAGCCAATAGAGCCAGCCCACAGAAACCATACTTGATTGTAATCTTATTGTGAAATCAAGATTAGTCCAATTTTTCTGATCTCCAGAATGAGACACCAATTTTAATTGATTTCTTCTTTTAAATTTTAAAATCTTTGTTGCCAAGTATATCCCCCTATTAGTTTTTACAAGGGTCAGCTGTCGGATCTAATTCTTTACTGGCCTAAGGATATTGACAGCAGGTAGGCTGCACGTGTGCACATACCACTGCCTACCATGTTGAGTAACATTG
The DNA here is from genome assembly GCA_007922175.1 of Pelusios castaneus. Lineage (NCBI taxonomy): Eukaryota > Metazoa > Chordata > Testudines > Pelomedusidae > Pelusios > Pelusios castaneus. The sequence goes on along the minus strand of ML685801.1, from coordinate 13,675,310 downwards.
TCTTACTGTTGACTCCCTCTCTGTCTATATCCATTTGTTTTCTTTTGTTTGTAAGCCCCTTCAAGCAAAGCACGGAACACAATGGCAGAGGTCCCTCGGCACTACGCTAATGCAAATGACAAATAACTACCATAAATAAACAGAGTCCTATGGCGCTTTTAAAGACTAACAGATTTATTTATAAGTTTCCCATCTTCAAAGCAATTGACGAAGTGGGATTTTCTCCCATGAAAGCTCATGCGCTAAATAAATCTTAGTCTTTAAAAGCGCCGCAGGAGTCTGTTTGTTTTTCTGCAACAGACTGACATGACTACCCCTTTGGAACTGAAGTGCTATAAATAATAAGGTAGAATGCATTAAGAATATTTTGGTAATGGTAATGCATTACCCCATGTTGTATGTTGCCTTATTACAGCAATATAGGAGAAGTGTATTTATAATACTCCTAGTTTTCTGAAATAGGAACAGCTCACTTTAAAACTCTGATTATGTAGCGCTGCCCCTTAAGAATTGTTCCTTCTCTGTGCATCACAATAAGGGCAATATGTTAGCATGTGAGATCAAAGGCAGTTGTGTAGATGCTGCTAGACTGTATTTGAAAAAACTTTTACCGGTAGGTTGCCTCCATATAATCTGGTTGTTTTATTTACTCTGTGCTCTTTTTAAGAGAAATCTGTTTTCTTTTTTTTTTTAATATTATTGTTCAGTTTTAGGCTCACCTTTTTCATACCTTCTTTGCTGTTCTGTTAAGAGACACCATAACAGCGGTGGTGTGTTTGACACAATTGACAGTGTTACTGACAGTGATCGAAGATGTAATTTTCAACTAGATGATATGCATTCACTCTTAAGCTCATCAAAAATTGACCAAAAAAACGAGAGTCCTGTGGCATCTGATGCAGCTGATGAAGTGGGTTGGAGCCCACGACAACTTATGCCTGAAGAAATTTGTTAGTCTTTAAGATGCCACAGGACTCTCATTGTTTTTGCTGTACACAGATTAGCACAGTTACCCCTCTAAAAAATTGACCAGTAATCTCTCCATCAGATCCTTTCCTGACTTGCCATTGTATTGTTTAAGCTTGACATTGTTAATCCATTCCTAAGGAAACCTATTTTAAATTCTGATACTCCAAGTTATAACCCAATTTCAGATTTGCACCTGCTGTGTGAGGGTCTTGAAAGTATTTGCCCCATCAGCTGAACTTCCATTTCATAAACCATGGCCTGTGTGAGAAATTTCAGTCAGGATATAGAGCATTTCATGGAATGAAAACTACTTTAATCAGAGTAGTAAATGACTTCAGTACACCAGTGGTGTGTGATCATGTTTTCACTAATCCAGTTTGTCAGATGTCATGGAGCAAATTTCTATTGGTTTGTTTTTATATATTTGTCTGTTTGGCCAGGTGTGGCCATGTCTTACATTGTGGTATGGGTTTTGTATTTTTCTTTATATTAAATAGTTTAATAACATGTTTTTAGAACTTTAACATTCTTTGCAAATCTTTCTAGTATTCATTTCTCTTGTTCAGGCAAAAGATTCTTCATCACAGCATAGAATTCAGCAGGAGCAAGTCAAACCCTATTGCTTATCCAGCTATCTGCTGTCCTTATCTATAGAGAGTTGTATTTCCCTGGAATGTTGACAAGGGGCCACATAATAAAGAGGTCTTGGCATTCTGTGTCCCTAGTCTAAACTAGAAAAAGTTTGTCAGTACTTATCCAGGTAAAGCTACAGTAGAAAGCCTCACTAGCATGGCTTATACTATTGAGAGTGGTTTTGCAGTATAAAAATGTCATAAAAAATTAACCCCTCCTAACTGACATTATTGGCAAAAGTTTAAACCTAGACCTCAGTGTTTCCCTTTGTTGCTGTGTTGTTTTATAGTAACTAAGAACCCTGGATTTTATGAACATTTCCTATGTAAAAGTGTCTGTCTGGTTGGCTCCAGTACCATTAAAAAGACATAAAGGAAATTCGCTGATCTGGAAAAGACACATTTAGGAGCAGAAGTGCGACTCTTGATTTAAAATGGGCGTATCTCAGGCTGAAGGGAAGTTAGCAATAGCAGTGCTCTCTTGCTGGTATATCTTTGAAAACGTCCTTGTGGTGAGGTGGGGAATCTATCTGTACAACGTATGAATTCTGGGTGACGTTTTATGACATTACTGTTTGTAATGCTTCTCTGTGAATGCAGCGATACACCCCATTTGTTAACAAGGCCTCTAGCATCTACCCCACCAGACTAGCAACAAGGTAGAGTCATTACACTTGACACCTGTGTCGTGCAATGGGTATGCTAAGGAGGGTGCCCAGGTTGGGAAACAAGTTTGGTTTGACCAAGTGTTTCTGCAGGGGGCTGGTTTTGTGGAGAGAATGGAAAATTCATAAAGGGGAATGGAGATGGAAGGGAAAACGCAGGGTTTTAAGGCAGACTCACAAGGAAACAAAGGATGACGGTGAGAGAGATCACATACCCGTGAAGAGGTAAATTCTAACACCAGAAGGCCCCCACCAATGGAGTTCTGGAGCAGAGAGTAATTAATCTACTGGAAGTCTAGGGAGGAGAGAGGCACTACTCCCAAGGCCCAGGCAACTGGAATACAGATCCCGGCTTGGGCTTGTAGGAGGGGGTGCTAGACAGAGGTCTGTACCCTGAGAGTGTGCCTAGAGCAGAGGTCCCCAAGAGGTGGGGCATGCCCCTCTGGAGGCATAGAGGAATGTTTGGGGGGATGTGGCAGGGCCCAGACCAGCCCCCATTGGGGCAGGGCCCAATGCCACCCAACCCCACTCTGCCTGAAGCTGTGCTCTACTTCTGGCCTCAGCCCCTGGCACCCAGCCTGGCCGCAGCTCCCAGTCTCCCAGCTGTGACCCCTAGATCAGTTTTGGCCTCTGTTTCTGGCATGACCCCCCTTTCAACCCCTGCCCCAGACCTAGCTCCCAGCCTCAATCCTTGATGCCCACATCCCCAAGCTCCAGCCACTGGGGCCCCTCCAGCCACTGTGGCCCCTAGCACCTAGCCATTCAACTCCCAGCCTGGCCCCCTGCTGCAGCCTTGCAGCACTGGCCACGGGCTCTTGGTCTACCAGCCACAGTCCCTGGCCTGGCTGTGGCCCCTGGCCTCCGACCACCATCCCACTCCTAGCCCCAGCCCCTAGCCTCAGCCCCCAAACCATATCCTGCTCTCAGTCCCAGCTGGGGAGGGAAGGGGACATGTGGATGGAGTAAGAGGAGCACAAGAGGAGTAAAAAGTTTAGGGACCATAGGCCTAGAGACTCTAAGGTAGGGACAATGCCTGAACTCTGGTCAGACTCTGGAGGCTTAAAGCCCACTGGATCTGGAGAGTGCCCAGCCAGAAGGCCAGAGCTAGGTTCGTCACAGTCCTCGCCGTGACAACTGCCAAGCCCGGCCTGCCCAAATAGTGAATAGAAGCCTGGGCCTCCAAGGAAAGGGAATAGTGCAAATGAGTGAGACAGCAGGATGCCGTGTGTGTATAGGTATATGCATCTGGTTTTTTTGCAAGCTAATAAAGAAAATGTGTTCGAGGAGGTCCTCAATCCCCTTAACAGTTTAAAATATTCACTTAATTTTTTTAAACTAAGCAGACTATATTGAGTATTTTATTAATGCAATGCAGCTCCCTCATGTGGATATAGTTGGAATTACAGGGTGTGTTCATATTTTGTAGATACAGGGATGTAATGTAGTGAACAAAATCCTCTTGATATCATCAAATTTGCTTTGTAATCTTTGTAAATGTTAAATAGAAATTTATTTTGTGGCCAATTTTCACCAACTTCCTGGTATAGCAGTGCACTTTATGGATTTAAGGATGGGTGCTGTAGTGTAGACTAGGAATAATTGTAGACTAATCACTTAAATACTCCTGTTTTGATAATGAGATGCAGGTGGTGTGTGTGTGTCTCTATATCTGTATTGAAGAGTCTGTTTAAAGAAGACCTTTAAAACCATTGTCTCCTCCTTAGCACCTACTGATATTTTTGACAGATGATACTAAATAAAATGGGGTTTTATCTTATGTAAAAGGTGGAGTTTGGTGTTTTTGCTTTGCTTTTCTTGTAAAGAAAACTAAAGTTAATGAAGCCAGATTTAAGTTGCTTTTTTAAGTTTTTACAGTATCGTGCAATTGCCAAGCAACAACAATTAAGCAGCAATGCATGGCAACCTACGCAATAATACATGGCAACATATAACGTACTCGGGAGAGGAATCCTAAAAAAGTATTTCAAAATAAAGGGCCTGACACTGCATGCACTCACGCAAATAAGTAACTTGAATCACAGGCGTTAGTCCCATTTGAAATCAATGGCACTGCCATCTGAGTAAAGTTATGCACATGCTGAAGTGTTTTCAGGAGGAGGCTCCCCTAAGAGATGTTGATAATTAGTGAACAAACTGGGAATCAGTACAGAGCAGTGACCCTCAAGGGCTGTCTTCAAATACAGCACTACAGCGGCACATCTGGGCCACTGTAGGGCTTTCATGAAGACTCTCCTATGTAGACAGAAGAGCTTCTCCCATTGGGTTGGCATAATGAACCCACCTCCCTGACAGGCAGTAGCTAAGTCAACCGGAGAAGCCCTTCCATTATCATAGCACTGTCTACTCAGCAGATAGGTTGGTATATCTAACTACATTGCTCAGGGATGTGAGTTTTTAACACCCCTGGATGACGAAGTTATATGGCTATAAATCAATATTATCGACTTGGCCTTAATCTTAACACAAGTTAGAAATGTTCATGGGATTAAAAATTATTCCCTCCAGGGCTAGACTCCTGGTCTTGTGGACAATACAGTGGAAATTCTCTCTTGCAGTCCCATTTCTTTATGGGTTGAGTGCTGTGATCATAGCTACTGCTGAATGAGGTAGTACAGAAAATATGGTAGTACAGGAAAATATTTCCTAATAGGTGGGCAAACACAAGAAGATTTTCACTTGTATTATCCAGTGTCAAGCACCGATTGTGACGCGATGCACATCCGTGCACCCTGGGGCATGAGCTGTGTAACTTTTCCGTTCAGTTTTGCAATGTAACTGTGTGATTTGATGCCAAATAGGCTATACCAGGTTCCTTTGTGAATGCTCAGAACATACTCTACATAATCACCATGGCGCCATGTTTCCTGCAGCAACAGGTGTGTACAGATGTGAAGCATCTTACAGGGTTCAGACTCTCAGGACTATCTCCAATGTGACGGGCTGCTCCCCAGATCCGGTCTGTTGTGCTGCTTTGACCCCTTGGCCCCCATTCCTGAACCCCAATTCACCCCATCCTGCTGGGTGACCACTCTCCTGAGTCAGTCCACACCAGCATGTAATTGGTCCCAGGGAGTGGGTGTAATCCACTAGTCACACAGGCGTTGGTCCCCAAGCAAGTACCTCCAGCCCCAGATATTACACCAGGAGACACTGTCTTACAGAGATCGGGACCCACTCCCAATCACCATAGTCTCAAATCCGTCTACTTAACAAAGAAGTGGATTGTACCCAGCCTTCCACATCCACACCATCTAAAGATCACACAGCTTTAGATAAAACAAATACTAGTTTATTGATCAGAGTACAATTTCAAGTAAGAAAATAGCCAATCAAGGAAGAATCATATAATAAATGAGTCAAGAGTGACCACTATCAAATAAAAGGTATAAACCGCATACTAATCTAACATCTCTACCTAAACTGACCTCATAGTCCAAGATTATGCGCAAGGTGTACAGCTGTTTGGTGTTTTACTGCCATTCTCTGCCTATTACAAAGCAGGGTCCAGATCTTGCTTGAAGTTGGTTGCAAGATGGAGTCTTCCAGGCAAAGGCCTGCAGCTTCTTCCCCAAGTAGTCTGTGTCTCTGTATTTTAAACTCCTGACAGTGCCTCTCCTTCTGTGCTGCTGTGAGATTCTCTTTACTTCTATCTGAGCTAGGGAGGTCATTAGCATCCCCTTTGTCATATAAGTCTCCAGCCATTGTGCTAGAGAGAGTCCTGAGTCTGAACCCTGTAATATGCTACACATCTGTACACACATGTTGTTGCAGGAAACATGGCACCACGGTAATTCTGTAGAATATGTTCTGAGCATTCACAAAGGAACCTGGTATAGCCTGTTTGGTGTCAAATCACACAGTTACATTGCAAAACTGAACAGAAAAGTTACATAGATCATGTCCCAGGGGTGCACGAATGTGCATCGTGTCACACTGATACCCTGAAGTGGTGCAGGCACCATATCTTAGGATATGTACAGAGGATATCCTGACCTATAAGATGTACAGAATGCAACAGGACCCGCATTTTTATTACCCAATGTCAAGCATCAATACTCTGAAGGGGTACAGGAGCCCTTTAGGATGTGCTCTTCAGATATGTCTACACTGCAATTAAAAAGCCACAGCTGCCCATGCCAGCTAACACGTGCTAACGGACCATTTCACTGCAGTGTCGACATATGGGTTTGAACTGCAGTTGAGATCTGGGACCCTACCACCTCACAGGATCCTACAGCACAGGCTTCAGTACGAACCCAAACATCTACACCACAATTAAACAGCCCCGCGAGTCCAAGTCAGCTGGCACAGGCTAGTTGTGGGTTTTTAACTGCAGTATAGACATACTCTTAGGTCTGGTCTACATTAGAGAGTTCTGTCGACCACAGGCAGCTTTGGTCAACAAAAGAGAGGCCTTAGTAAGTTTTAAATGGCAGGGGAAGTACTCAGTCAGAGTCTGGGATACACTCCTGCAAAAACAGTATGAGGCTTCAAAACACCCAAAGGAGGTAATTTCAGCATATACATTTGTGTTCTACTCTTTTGCTCTCTTTTGAAATAATTTTTTCTTTACTGTAAAATGTATTCTATCTGAGTAAATTGACTTAAGATGTGGGATACACCCAGAGGCCAAGTTCCAGTGTTGTGCGTGTATTCTTATCCAACACAGCTGTCATTAAAACAGGCTTGTTAAATGAACAATGTGTACATATTCTCAGAATACAAATTTTAAAAAGATAAAAGTGTAGCACAAGTACTTAATCCAAAGAAATCAATATATTACTCATTGTAAAGAATGGATAGGATATAAAGAATGGACATATGGCTTTGCTTCTGGGTCATTAGCACCCAGACTAACAATAGTCACTATGTTCTCTCAGAGAGACTCGAAGGGCTTTTTTGTTGCTATTTTATGTTCACCTCTTTTTTAAAAACCAAAACAAAAGATTAAAACCCAACATGTCTAACATTGCTACTCTGGGAAATAGGCAATTTCAGTTGTTTGTATCATTCAAGAGAAATGGGGAAACTACAGCTCAAAAGAAAATCAACCAAACATGGGAGCCCATCCTAACCTCTATACTACAAATACAACTCACAAGACTTTTTTTTTTTTTTAACCTACAATGTCATAGCACAGCCTCTTATTTTTCATAATTCACTTGCTTAGCCACGCCCAGGAGTCAGTCCCACTTTCTTCTTTTCCATTCTTTTAGTTTTTTATTTCATTGAGGTAGATAACAAAATAATAAGTTTCAAGTTACAGTTTAGATCAACAAAACAAAAAAGAAGTCTTGTGGCACTTTAAAGACTAACACGTGTATTGTATAAACAAATTTTACTTCACCCACGGAAGCTCATGCGAAAAATCAATTTGTTAGTCTTTAAAGTGCCACAAGACTCCTCCTTTGTTTTAATAAGTTCCAATTGATCCTACTTTTTCATGTGTGGTAGCTGTGATACAGAGAGAGTTGCTGACTTTGCTGGGGGACCCTGTGGCCCTGAGAGTTAGGCATTGGCTTCCAGTGTTAGGTTTGATGCTTAACTTAATGTCATTTCTTAGCATTTTCATAGTCTGCAGAAGAAGGTAAGTTGTGTTGTACATGGCTAACTTGGCTATCTAGTAAGCAAGGAACTTGTACACACTTGATGAAGCAGGGCAGTAGAAACTAGATGAAGTGATCAGTACCACTCACTGTTTTAATTTAATAAGCTGATGACCCATTGTTTTTAAAGTTATTTAAAATCTAGATATATAGCAGGATGTGTGGCCCTCCTCACCATAGTCTCTGAGTACCTAATGTCTAAATGAGTATATTTTAATTTACTAAACCTGGGCATGAAAGCATGTTTTAGTCAGGAACAATTCACTCATCACTTCTGCCTCACTTGCACAAATTTGTATGTTAACTTGGTATATTCTGCTCTTTCCCTTCTTTTAGACCAGGGGGCCAAACTTACTCACCCCCCTCCCCACTAGGCAGAATCCTCTAGTCCACCCTCTCCTGCTGCAGGGCAGAAACTCGGAGCTCCCCACCCCAGTCTGGTAAGAGGAGAAGCTGAGGGGGGCAGGCAATGGAGGCTCCACAAGCCACACTTTAACTGTAAAATGCTGTATGCAGCTCATGAGCCACAGTTTGACCATCTCTGTTATAGACCATCCCTTCTGTTCTCCTGTTTGGAAGAATGTCATCATCTCTGGGTGCTCATTGTTTAACTCTAGAACTCTACTCTTTACTCCAAGAAGCTCTCTCTTGAGTTCCAGGAACCTTCGTTGTTTGAAACTTTTAAACCAGACAATAGGGAACAACCCAGCACTGGGAGGGTGATGGATTTAAGAAATCTTTTGCTATCTCAGAGGTTCTATAACTGCAGTTCTGCCAAGCTTCCGGGAAACCCTGCTTTATAGCCCTATGGACATACGTCACTGTACAGTGAGTCAAAGGTACCAGAAAGCACACAGCCTAACAGCTGAAATTGATGCCATATGCAACAGTGTTTCAGCTTCCGTGTCCACTTCCTTCTGCTGTGTTTTGGTTTCATGCACTCCTCTCCATCAGTCTGCAACCTAAGCTAAAGATGCTGAACCGGCATCCTTCTCTTACATTGGCAACCCCTTTCCCAGAGTCATTGGCTTCCAGTTAAATCTACTTTGCTTTATATGATATTCCTTTCACATGGCACGGCTGCTGAACTGTTGGAAATACCATATGCTCCTCTATGCCTTGAGAGGCAGGCCAGTCATCACCTACAGACAGCTCCCCAACCTTAAGCAAATACTCTACCAGCAACTCCACCGCAACCTTAAGCAAATACTCCACCAGCAACTACATACCATACAACAGAAACAGCCAGCCAGGTACCTACCCTGCAACAAACTCTGTTGCCAACTCTGCCCACATATCTACACAAGTGACACCATCATCGGACCTAAACAAATCAGCAACTCCATCAGGGGCCCATTCACTTGCGCATCTACCAATGTGATATGGGCCAACAATGCCCCTCTACCATATACATTGGCCAAACTGAACTGTCTGCGCAAAAGAATAAATGGACACAAATCAGACATCAAGAATGACAACATTCAAAAACCAATAGGGGAAAACTTCAACCTCACTGCACATTCTGTAACAGACATGAAAGTTATAGTACTTCAGCAAAAAACTTTAAAACCAGCATGAAACTGCAGAGTTCAAATTCATATGCAAACTCAACAGCATCAGATTGGCTCTGAATAGGGACTTAGAATGGCTAACTTGCTAGAAAAAGTAATTTCCCCTTTTAACATTCTCAAATTAGAATCATAGAATAATAGGGATGGAAGGGACCTCATGAGGTCATCTAGCCCAACCCCCTGCTAAAAAGCAGGACCACTCCACTAAATCACCCCAGCCAGGGTTTTGTCTAACCGAGCCTTAAAAATCTCCAAAGATGGAGATTCTACCACCTCCCTAGGTAGCCCATTCCAATGCTTCACCACCCTCCTAGTAAGAAAGTTTTTCCTAATATCCAACCTCAACCTCCCCAGCTGTAATCTGAAACCATTGCTCCTTGTTCTGTCCTCTGTTACCATTGAGAACAGCCTACCTCCCTCTCCTTTGGAGCATCCCTTCAAGTAGTTGAAGGTTGCTATCAAATCTCCCCTCAGTCTTCTCTTCTGTAGACTAAATAAGCCTAGTTCCTTCAGTCTCGCCTCATAAGTCATGTGCCCCAGCCCCCTAATCATTTTTGTTGCCCTCCGCTAGACTCTTTCTAATTTGTCCACATCCTTTCTGTAGTGGGGAGCCCAAAACTGGACACAGTATTCCAGATGTGGCCTCACCAGTGTCAAATAGAGGGGAATTATCACATCCCTCGATCTGCTGGCAATACTCCTATTGATGCAGCCTAATATGCCATTGGCCTTTTTGGCAACAAGGGCACACTGTTGGCTCATATTCATCTTCCCATCCACCATAACCCCCAGGTCCTTTTCTACAGCGCTGCTACTTAGCCGATCGGTCCCCAGCCTGCAGCAGTGCATGGGATTTTTTCGTCCTAAGTGCAGGACTTTGCACTTGTCTTTGTTGAACCTCATGAGGTTTCTTTCGGCCCAGTGTTCCAATTTATCCAAGTCTCCTTGGATCCTGTCCCTGCCCTCCAGAGTATCTACCATTCCCCCCAACTTGGTGTCACCCGCGAACTTACTAAGCACGCAGTCTATTCCATCATCAAGATCATTAATGAAGATTTTGAATAGAACTGGCCCCAGGACTGACCCCTGGGGCACTCCACTCGTTACCGGTTGCCAACCAGACATCGAGCCATTGATTCCTACCCGCTGAGCCCGTTGATCTAGCCAGTTTTCGATCCACCTTACGGTCCGCTCGTCCAAACCATACTTCCTTAACTTGGCAACGAGAATGCTGTGGGAAACTGTATCAAAAGCCTTGCTAAAGTCAAGGTATACCACGTCAACGGCTCTTCCCGCATCCACAAATCCAGTCATCTCATCATAGAAGGAAATCAGGTTGCTCAGGCATGATTTGCCCTTGGTGAATCCATGTTGACTGTTCCCGATCACTCTATTTTCCTCCAAGTGTTTCAGGATGGATTCTTTGAGGACCTGCTCCATGATTTTCCCAGGGATGAGGTGAGGCTGACCGGTCTGTAGTTCCCCGGATCCTCCTTTTTTCCTTTCTTGAAAAGAGGTACTATATTTGCCTTTTTCCGATCCTCTGGGACCTCCCCCGTTCGCCACGAGTTCTCAAAGGTAATGCCTAGTGGCTCTGCAATCACTTCAGACAATTCCCTCAGCACCCTTGGATGCAGTTCATCTGGCCCCAGGGACTTGTGCACATCCAATTTCTTTGTGTTCCCTAATCTGATTTTCCACCACCGAGGGCCGCTCTCCTCTCCATTCCACGTTACCCCGTGTAGTAGCCTGGGAGCTGGCCCTCCCTGTGAAGACTGAAGTAAAAAAAGCATTGAGTACTTCAGCCTTTTCTGCATCATCCACCATGAGGATGCCTGCCCCATTCAGTAAGGGACCTACACCACCTCTGATCCTTTTCTTGTTGCTGATATACTTATAGAACCTCTTTCTGTTATCCTTCACATCTCTTGCTAGCTGCAACTCCAATTGTCCTTTGGCCTTTCTGATTTTATCCCTGCAGTCCCGAGCAATATCTTTATACGCCTCCCTTGTCATCTGTCCAAGCTTCCACTTCTTGTAAGCTTCCTTTTTATGTTTCAGCTCCCCGCAGAGTTCCCTGCTAAGCCACGCTGGTCGCCGTCCACATTTGCTGTTCTTTCTGCACATCGGAATGTTATCTTCCTGTGCCTTTAACAGGGTTTCTTTAAAATACAGCCAGCTGTCTTGGACACCTTTCCCCTTCAGATCAGCCTCCCAAGGGATCCTGCCAATCAGCTCCCTAAGGGAGCCAAAATCTGCTTTTCTGAAGCCCAGGGTGTGTGTTCTGCTTCTTTCCTTCCTTCCATTGATCAGGATCCTGAACTCTACTATCTCATGGTCGCTGCTGCCCAGGTTGCCATTTACTTCTACTTCCCCGATCAATTCTTCTCTGTTTGTGAGCAATAGGTCTAGAGGTGCAAGGCCCCTAGTTGGTTCCTCCAGCATTTGTACTAGGAAGTTGTCCTCAATATTCTCCAAAAACTTCCTGGATTGCCTGTGCACTGCTGTATTATCTTCCCAGCAGACGTCAGGATAATTGAAGTCCCCCATAACAACCAGGGCCTGCGATGATCTGGAAACTTCTGTTAGTTGTCCATAGAACGCCTCATTCACCTCCTCTTTCTGGTCTGGCGGTCTGTAGCAGACACCCACTACGACATCCCCCGTGTTGCATTCTCCCCTAAACTTAACCCATAGACTTTCAACCATCTTGTTTCCACTTGCATAGTGGATCTCCGAGCAGTCATACAGCTCTTTTACATATAGCGCTACTCCTCCCCCCCTTCTTCCCTGCCTGTCCTTCCTGAACAATTTATATCCGTCCATGGCAGTGCTCCAGCCATGCAAGTTATCCCACCATGTTTCTGTTATTCCAATTATATCATAGTTCCTTGTCTGTGCCAGTACTACCAATTCTTCCTGCTTGTTTCCCAGGCTCCTCGTATTTGTGTACAGGCACCTAAGATACCGGGCCCATTGCCCTACTTTGCCCTGTCGATTCTCCCTGCTGTCACATCTTCCTCCTTGCAATTTCTCCCGGTGTCCTCCTTCCCCACCCACCTGAGGTATTATGACTTCATTAGGAAATAAAAAACAATTATTTGATCCCTCCCCCCAGTCCCAACTACCCTTTCTTTTATTCCTGCTGTTACAGCCCCAGCACCGCCCAAGTTCCATCCCTTCCCCCAGGTCTCCCTCAGTTTCACTTACCTGTGGGCTTTAGTCACCTTCCCCCTTCAAACCTAGTTTAAAGCCCTCCTCACCAGGTTAGCCAGTCTGCTTCCAAATACGCTCTTCCCCTTCCTGGATAGGTGTAGTCCATCTCTGCCGAGCAGTCCTTCCTCCTGGAACAGCACCCCATGCTCAAGTAAGCCAAAGCCCTCCTGGTAACACCATCTCCGCAGCCAGGCATTCACCTCCAGGATGCATCTGTCTCTGCTCGGGCCCCTACCCTTGACTGGAAGGATCGAGGAGAACACCACCTGTGCACCAAACTCCTTCACCCGTGCTCCCAGAGCCCTGTAGTCCCCTTTGATCTGCAGAGGGTCACCTCTCGCAGTATCATTGGTTCCCACATGGATGAGTAGCATGGGGTAGTAGTCAGAGGGACGGATGATTCTCGACAATCCCTCCGTAACGTCTCGGATACGGGCCCGTGGCAGGCAGCATACCTCCCGAGAGGCCTTGTCTGGGTGACAGATGGGTGCCTCCGTCCCCCTCAGAAGAGAGGCCCCAACCACCACAACCCGACGTTTTCTCCTGGGTGTGATGGTTGTGATCCTCCCAACATCGGGGGTGCATGGCTTCTCCTCTTCCACCTCATCTCCCGTCTGTGGTGCTGCGTAGCGGTTCTTTACCACAACGGAGGGTGGGATGGGAGCAGGGGTGGAGCACTGTCTGCTGCCAGAAGTAACCAGCTGCCAGTGTCCACCCTCTGCCTGAGCCATCCCATCCTTCTCCGAGGGTGTGGCAGCAGTCCTTTGCCTCTGGATAGTTTCTTCATCCCTGCATGTTTTCTCATGGATGCTATCCAGGAACTTCTCCAGGGCAAAATGATGAAAGTTAATTATTTAAAAACATCAGATACAGAAACTCTGTCAACCATTCTTTCTCTTGTTTGAATCACTCAAGAATTTAACAAACCTTTACTTCCCTTCTTTTATTGTCCTTTTCCATTTTAAACATGTTGATTGACCATTTTGCCTTCTCTGTTTCTAATTAAACTTTTAATTAACATAATAGTTTTGTCTTTTGGATTCACTGGCAACACAGATATAACTATTCCTAGTTATGGTTTAATTTGTTTTGTGCCTTCCAGACAAATCATTCAAAAGATTTGTGGATTTTTTTGAATGACAAAAATAGGAATTTAAATTCTGAATGCAGCATCGGGATTTAGAATCTGGTTGATGTTACTTGCTTGTGACTTTTTTCTTAACTCACATTTTGAGCATAAACTATTAGGTAGTGGATCCATAAACGCTTCTTTGTTCATGTAAAAGATTGACATTAAGATGGTATTTGTTTTTAATTCTTTTGGTTTCTAGACTTTTAAAATAAAGACATAATGCTCTTCCTAAACTCTAAACAAAGGAGGAGTTCTGTGGCAGGGATATGACGAAGTGGGATTACTGATGAAAGTTTATGCGATAAATAAATTTGTTAGTCTTTAAGAGTGCCACAGAACTCTTTCTTTGATAGTTTTGCTGCAATAGACTAACCCAGCTACTCCTCTGGAACTTGCTAAACTCTGTATCTTTACTCCTGGCTGTACGTATCAGCAGGGATGGTACTTGATCTCTGAGCAGTTACTGTTAACGAGTGTTTATTTTGCTGCACATAGGTGCAGTCTCTAGGATTTCCCTAATAATATCCTGTATGTTGAGCATGAAGATCCTAGGCTTACAGCTTTATCGTTTTGATACATTCTTTATTATGTAAAGACAGGTGGAAGTCAAAGCCAGTTCCTTGCCTTTAGCAAACATTCTGTCTTGTGAATCAGACTTTTTATGGGGTGTGGTGCAGTTGTGAAGCAGCCCCATGCTGCACACATAACTGCACGCATTTCTTAAAACCCAGAAACATAAGAGAAGAAAGCACTTTCTCCTCTACACCTCGGGCAAACCATGCATAGGGCAAACAAGCAAGGAGTCCTATGGCACAGGACTCCATGTTTGTTTTCCTGAAATAGACTATGCCGTGGTCTATACCACAGCATGATTTTGGCGGCATTCGAAGGGAGATACACAAAGTTCTTAAAATACCTTGCATATCTACCTCCGATTGCCCACCGCCTACTTTCTGCAGTGTTTTCAGTAGCCTGAGTTGGAGGGAAACCCAGGGAGATCGATCTTTGGGTGACGAATTTGCCACCGTCAGTAAAGACAAGCCCTAACGCAACTACTCCTCTGGAACATGCAAAGGGAGTTTCTCACAGCTCTGGAACCGTAATAAATGCTACCACCAGCTTCAGCAGAAGACGAAAAGAAGCAGAGTAGGATTCCTCACTATGAAGAAGCTTCAATGCTCCCTCTGACGGGTAGCAAGAGGAGATTTTTTTCCTCTCCCCATTTGCTTTCATGGTACACCACTCTTAATCCTAAATAGGTTAGCCCCAGAAAAATCACACAATTTTTTCAGATGAATTTGATCCCTTTAACATACAAGGTGCACTCAGTTTGGAGGCAGTTTTTAAAAGGAAAATATTAAAGAATTTTATAGTATCATTGCTTTTATGAATATGCTTTCGAAGACTATCAAAGACCCATTTTTCTGCAGTATCATTTAAGGGGTGTGACATGGAATTGGATTTGCTCTGTAATAATTCATTAATTCTATGTGCACCACTCCTTATTGGGATTTTTTTCTTGCCCTCTTTTATCACCAAAGAAAAGTTAATATTTTGTACAGGAGAGTAATACTTGTTGGTGCAAGGTAAGAAAATTAACAAGGATCCAATACCATGAAGTTGTAGGGGGGAGAGGGAGGTGTAGGTGTAGCACAAAACAAGTGGCCTGGCTTGATGTGAATAATTGGACATGAGTAAGACCTCATTTCTTGGGAGATAGAATTAGGAAGGAAATGGATCTATTGGCTGGCAACAGAATGTCTGAATTAGTTAAGATAAGGAGGAACACCCAGGAAACCATTTGCTGTGGACAAGACAACAGCCGATAAGATAAGTTGGGAGCATAACAATGAGGTAATGGGTAAGTCATACGTGGGCAGTGTGTTGATAGAGGATGCTGTATAGGGATCGGTACCTAATACAGAATAACCAAGTCAATCCCAAAATATATCATGCACTGTATAGTAAATGCAGTGTAACTAATAAATATGTATATATAGGAAGAAGTTTGCTTTTTAACTTCTGGATGTGTGGTTTGTCCTACACCAACCAACACTTCCATCTCATCAACTCAGTGTAGTTTTGCTGAATGTCAAATAAAGGAATTTGAGTGATGGGACCAAACTGAACTGAGTTCTCAGGGAGCCATGTGGAAGAAGGCTCGGGGGAACCCCAACACTGTATTGGTTTGACTTAAGTGTTTGTCTGGGTAAACAAGCAGGAAGGAAAAGAATGCTCAAGTTGGCCTCCTCTTGCACATACTGAGAGTTGTTAAGGAACAATGCCAGAACTGTTGAGGACTCTAGCTCAGTCTCCTGCTGACTCTACAAGACTGGTTTGGACCAGAAGGGTCAAAGCCTGGGAAACTTGAAGAACAAAACTGTAGCAGTGTTTGAGAGGGGCATCAGCCATCTGCGGAACTGGGCTGGACTCAGTAAGTGGGGGTGATTGAAGAATTTAGGCCTGCTCAGGTTGCCATTAAGGGACAGTAAAACTTTAAGTAAGATGTCTAGGCTGTTTTTAAAAATTATTTTTCTCTAATGCTTGTTCCAACTTATAAAACGAACTTTGGCTCTAAAAAGGCTGTTTGATCACTGTGTGCCTCTGATCACAGGTGCCTGAAGAAAAGAACTATTGGTATGGGAACTCCAAGCTGAATTTGTAGTTTAAGAATGGCTGATATGCTGGGTGCAATAGCCCAGGGCCCAATCTAACAGTGGGAGAAGTACTAAATCCCACCCTGGAGTAGGGAAAGACACAAAGCCTGACATTTTATGACAGAAATACAGCTAGCTCTAGAACCATGACATGGTGTGTCAATTTAAAGGGTCACCCTCACATGAGATAATTGTGTATCTACTAGTGTTATGATTGATACCTAAAAACATAATAATTGAAAGATGAGAAAAGAAACATATTTCTCTATTCGACTGGTTTCATCTTTGTATTTTGACAGTAGTTCTTGCATAATCGATTTCACTGTTTCCATGTATTAGTCAGTAATCCTTTTCTTTATGTGCACTTTTAACAGATCTAATGGGGGGGGGGATAGAGAAAGAATAATTGTAAAAGCACGAAAATGTCAAGTGGACTAAAGGACACTTGTAGTACTTGAAGCAACTTGTAATTTTTTTTAATTGATTAATTTCAGACTGGTTGCGATTAACAAAAATGTGGTAAACATTTGAATTTTGATATCTTTGAAGAATTATAAAAATGATCCGATGGATTCTGTGAGTTAACACTTGAAGTAGTTTTGCATCACCTCTCTCTAGCTCCTATTTATGTAAGCTTAACCAACATGGGGCACTTTGGGCCTTAGTGACCTGTTTATTTTTAGTACTACAGAAAATAGCCCCTCAGGGATAGTGTGTCCTGCTTCAACCTTCTGTACTTAAATCAAGTCTGTGTCCACTCTTCAAAAACACTGCAGGTCTTGGAATAGTTCTGACAAAGACAAAAGTTAATTTAGGATCTGAAGAATTTATAATCATTTTTTCATATACAGTATGGAAACATTTTAAATTATTTTCTTTGAAAAGATTCAGTCCAGCAAAATATAACAGCCACAATTTAAGTATTTAAATTTTTTAAAAGATGAAAAGTCTGTCAAACAGGAATTCTTTTAACAGCAATTATTGTTACACAAACATTTGCTTAAATTTGTGCATGTAAGAAATCCTATTGAGTCGATAAGACTACACACTTGTGTAAATTTTTGCAAGCTTGGGGTCTAGAAAAGACAGAACCAGACAATGTGGGAAGAAAATCAATAAGCACAATACAAGCAGAGTGACGTTAGTCCTTTCTTTTGTAATATTAGCTTTATATCCTTCACTTGATAACACCAGTGTAAATTTTTCATAATGGCAACCATTTCTACATATATGATGAGAAAGCATCTCGTGCTACTGCGTTATAACTACTCAAAAATAACAAAGGGACTGTTAAGAGGTATTTGAAAGTGGTTTGGCCAACAAGTTGAGAGAGGGTGTTCCGAGCATAAGGAGCATCATGAAAGATGTCAGAGTAGCCAATGAAAGAAAGACGCCTGCAGGATATTGATGCTGATGATATCGGTGTAGTAGAGGAGTGAGGGGAACAAGCAAAAGAAGAGAGCTGGTCAGAGGTGTAGGCAGTTTTGTTGCTGATGAGTGAGATAAATCTCTCAGATTTGAGATAAGAGAAGGTAGCATGAGGTGTGGAATAAGGTTTGGGTATGACAGCAGGGGGAGAGGTTGACATGGATTAAGATTTCCCTTCACACTCATCCCTTAAACAAAAATCTTTCTTTTTAAACATCGTTTTAAGTACCTGATATTGAATAAACAATGAGAGTCCTGTGGTACCTTAAAGACTAATACATTTCTTTGAGCATAAGCTTTTGTGGGCTCCAACCCATTTCGTCAGATGCACGAAGTGGAAACTACGGAGCCCAAAGAAATTTGTTAGTTTTTAAGGTGCCGCAGGGCTCTTGTTGTTTTTGCTGCACATAGACTAACACGGCTACCCCTCTGGAAACTGACATGGAATGTAAAACTACCCACCAAGTCTAAATTAAATGCAATGTTAAGCAGTTACAGGCTTTTAGAAATAGTTTGAAAGCAGTCTGCAAAACTATTAACTGTGGGACACCTAGTACAATGTATGGAAACACACGCCTGATGCCCTACTGAGCTATTTGGAAAATGTATTCCTTAATTTTTATGGTCATCAGTATGAGTTCATTGGTTTCTTTAGTTGCATAATAGTTAATCAATGTGAATCTTTTTCCTGATCTATAACAATACTATTACTTTGGCCACGTAACATAGCCAGGTGGTTGGGTGGAAGTGCGTCACACAGTGGTATTGTCAACAGCAATTGATATTTGTGTTTGTGGAGCAGTCTGGAGGAGCCTGCAGCACAGCTTAATAGAGAATTTAGTCTCTGTAAAGGGAAGGGATCTGTTGTCCTTGCTGTCTGATCTGCAAAACGTTAATAACAGCCTGTCCTAAATGTATATTATTGCTGTGGTGGCAAATACAATAAGCTGTTGCTGCTATTATGGCTGGTACAATAACTAGATGAGGTTGAGAAAGCAAAAAAGGTGGATACTAATAAAATAATCCTAAATAGGTTTAGGGACAAAGTACTGATGCACTGATTTTGAGAGTCTGAAAGATCTGAATAAGTTCCTCCAAACTTTTGAAATTTTATTTGAGCATTAGACAATCCTATTTGATATTGCTTTCATTTTACTTTGCCTTTGCGATATATGATCTCTAAATAGTCCTGCCACAACACAATCCCAGACTTTGCTGTCCTAGCTATGCCCAGCCCATGATCAATTTTGCCACCTTCTTCCTTTCTTCCCATCTCATCACCAGCTGTATGACCTCCCTTTTCCCACTTCCCACAAAGGCAAACTATAGCCTGATCCTTATTTATGCTCCACACAATGCAACATTGATGAAAATTCCTGTGTTCCAGTAAGCTGCATGCACATGTGTTTGAACTCCTGAACTATAACCATGCACATGATAGGGTGTTCCCAGTTCAATAAGATCTGAGAATATTTTGTGTGACTCTGGAAAGTAACCATGGAGCATGAGCTCACGGTGCAGAAGATCAACAAGAAGCACAACAGCAATGAGATAAATTACAGTTTTAATCAATCATGCAAGCAAGATAGAATCTAGGAAAGGGAGAAAACAGCTGGGGCAGAAAGAAGGAATTGATGTTTTAAAATGTATATGCAACTTCTGATCTGAACCTGTAAGAACCTTAAAACAGGTTCAGTTTCCTTTAGTTAAACAGGAAGAAAGAAAGTGGAGAAAGTGGAGAAAACTTACAGCGAAAAACTTTGTAAGTTTTCTCTTCTCTGGCATCTAACAAAGTGGGACTTCGCCCACAAAAGCTCATGCGAAAAATAATTTGTTAGTCTCTCAAAGTGCCATAAGACTCCTCGTTTGTTTTTCTGAAGTAGACTAACATGGCTACCCCTTTGGAACTTTGTTTCTTTAACTCAGTGGAGTCTCTTCTCTCCTTTTCTTCCCACTCATGTATATTCACTCTAATGGGAGTTCCTCCTGTATCAAGTGGAGCAGACCATACCCCCACCACCACCTACAACTGTTATGTGACGATCATAAATAAGTTTTTACAAGTTCATTGTAGATCATTTTTAGATGGAACACTGTATGTACATCAGTTGGCAGCTTTACGCTTGAATAATGCTCTAGCTGTGGTTGTGAGTATGTCTATGCTTCAGGGTGGATGTATAATTCCCAGATGGAGGAGATATACTAGCCTGAGCTCTGATTGAATTAGCAAGCTAGAAAAAATGTAGCAAAAGTTGCAGGAGAGGCTAGCTGCCCGAGTATGGTTCCATCTGAGATGCTGTGCACACATGAGGGGCATCTGTGTTCTTGCAATGATTTGCTGCTGTGGATGCACGCTATAGAGTTAATGGGGGTAGGTCTTTTCAAGCTGGGAATCGTGAATCCAGCTCATTATAGACTTACTCTGTGTGAATTAATTTTTTCTTCTTCCCCCTTCCTTTATTGATGTTCTAGAAGTGCTGCAGAAGTTTCTGAGCTGACAGTGATAAAGAATTCAAATAATCTAAGAGTCAATAAGAAAGTTAATGATAATTAATCATATTTATATAGTGGTCTGCTTGTTCAAAGCACTTTACAGGCACTAACTAGTTAATCCTTACAACGTACCTATGTGAAAGATGGATAAGTATTTGTTCCAGGCTGTCACGGTTCAGGGGTGCAAATTAAGGGGTCGTGTCACTTCAAGCACTATAACCCTGGGCACCACACAATGCTTTGCTTCTGTAACTTCCAAGCTGTGGTGTGCTCAACCAGCATGCTGGTGTCTGTGTGCTAGACAGCCCTGGTTCAGCCACTCTGACCCCAGCAGCCTACATATAGCCCCAAGGGCTCTTACTCCCCCCCCCCCCCCGCCTTGTTTACAACTAGCAGGATGACCCCGACCCACCTCCCTGTCCCAAATTTCCCCAAACTGTGTGCCCTGGAGTGTCCAGCCCGCTTCTGGACATCTCACAGAAATAATAAGCTTTGTTTGTTCTTCTAAAGACACAAACTCTTCACAGCTTATTAATTTAACTGGGGTGAATATACTTAAACCAACTTAGTGCACTGTTTAATAGTAAAATAAAAACAAATTTTATTACAATAGGAGGTAGGTTGAGTGATGCCAAGTAAAAGGAATAAAATTTAGAAAGGGTTATAAGCAAATAAGTGAAAACACACATCTAATGTCTAAAACTTAATTTAGCAAGGTACAGGCTTTTCAAGATGGTTTCTCTTACCAGTCTTCCCCCTTCCTAGCCAAGGCTGACTCTCCTTCAGCCAGGACCTTCCAAAAAAGTACACGGCGCTGGCTTCCTTTGTTGTCTAAGGTGAAGATCTTTACTTAAGCAGATTTCTCACCTATTATTGGTTCCAGAGTCTTCAACCCACTTTTGATTGAAGGACCCATCTTTCTCAGCTTGCAAGAGTTGTGGCCTCTTGGTCTGTCTTGTGATGCATGTCAAAGATAACTTCTGTCCTTGGTTACATCTCCCTGAGTTCAATGACTTTGTTTCAAGAGGCAAGATGATCTCATGCAGTGCTTCCCATTCCCTTGCATGATTTCTGTTAAATAGGGCTTGCAAAGTTTCTGCTTCTACTAAGCTTAATTTATATAGGAGACAAGTAGATAGCTCTGGCATTTCTGCCTGTTTGGGCAGATGGTAAAGCCTAATGTCAATGAGTATTCAAAATCCCTTGTATAGTGTCAATATGTAGATTTCACAATTATATCAATCACCGATGTCTCATTAGCTTTCAGAAAAGACCTTACTCCATTCACTTCTATAGTAGTGTAATATTTATGGAGGGGGTGGTATGATTACCCTATTTTGGAAATTGAGTGATATTTGGCTACGTGTGGTGGATATACAAGTGGCCTAAGAGGGGAGAGTACATGGGGTGGGTTCTGAGTTATTACAGAGAATTGTTTCTTGGGTAACTGGCTGTTGAGACTTGTCCACATGCTCAGGGTTTAACTGATCACCGTATTTGGGGTCGGGAAGGAATTTTCCCCCAGGGCTGATTGGCCTGGGCTCTGGGGATTTTTCGTCTTCCTTTGTAGCACAGGGCATGGTTCACCTACCGGTGAATTCTCTGTATCTTAAAGTCCTTAAATCATGATTTAAGGAGGTAAATAACTCAGCCATAGGTTGGTGGCCTACTGCTGGAGTGGGTGGGTGAGGTCTTGAGGCCTGCATTTTGCAGGAGGTCAGACTAGGTGATCATACTGGTCCCTTCTGACCTTAAAGTCTATGAATCTATAATATGGTATACACTCATTGCATGGTGGCTTCGTGTATCTGATGAAGTTGGTTCTAGCCCAAGACAGCTTATACCCAATTAAATTTGTTAGTCATTTAAGGTGCCATAGGACTCCTCATTTGGAGTTGCTTATCGCTTGAGGTTCAGCCCCACAGCCTTGTTTTTATAGACTCATAAACCTTGGAAATGGATTCTTCTGAAAAACAAAACCCAGACTAAGCATCTCTTTTGTGCTGGATGTAGACTTCATGTTCTCTCCCCCACTTGTTAGTCTGCATCTGTTTTCTACTTATATGTGAATTGACGCATCTAAATGCACATTCATTTGTTTAGGATACACCTGTTTAACATTTCCCCTTGACACTCCTGGTTGGAATACATTTTGGTTATCATTTCAGCATATGTCCATAACTCTTAAGACTCATCATGAACACACATGATACAAGAATATCAGTAAGTTTTTATTTTTCAAATGATACCTTATAAGGCATAGTTTGTACTGATGCTTAGTGTCTCAGTATTTTATAGATGGGGAAACAGTCAGAAAGGTGAGACGACCTGCCTATTATCAGAAACAGTAATCCAGTGGCAGATAAAGATTAGAATTTAGCATGACAATTCCTGTACTGCACTTGGCCCTTCATACCATGTTCTCATCTGTAACTGACTTTCCAAGCTCCATACAAAGTAGGTACAACTGAGCAAGACCTAGATACTTCAGTTTCCATATCAGATTAATGACTCTCCCGTCTAAATGAACATGTTGCTGAATGGATACAAGGAACAGATATTAAATAGAAATCTATTTTAATCTCACCTAAAATATGGATTATTATTTGCATGCAGAATTTGACTTGTATACACAGCATGTTCCAGTATCTAAAATTAAAATGGAGTTGGCTGTCCAGTGCTTCAGGTGAAAAAATACCTAAAATTAGAGGCCTGAGAACATTGTCATTTAAGTAGCCTTCATTTGCTGGCTGGGGCTGAGAGGAGGTTTCCAAGAGTTTGTTTTCAAGGTTATTTAAATCACTTAATATAAAATTAGATCTGAAACTAGACATTGCAGTCCAAAGGATTTTCCATGTCCCTCTGCAGTGGTATCCTTCCAACTTCCATGTGAAAGAGTTTTGCACAAATTCTGGATCATAATCTTTTAAAAATACCATACGAGTTATTCTTCACTCAAGTATTTTTGGGGGGGCGGGGGGTTGTTTCCTTGGGGGGTTTTTTTGGTGGGGGGGAGAGGGGTGTTCAGTGGATGGACTTAAACATCTTGCAAGCTGGAAGAACTAACTCAAAACTTTTAAATAAGTATTTCTATTCCCAAACTTCTCACATTCTCCATAAATTTGCCATATTAAGTCCTAAATGATGGTGAATTATTTATACAGTTACATTTGGGATGGTTCACTAACAGATTAAATTTCTGTTCAGAGATCAGGACGATGCTGTAGAGTTTGGGATGACAGGTTACCAACAAGAATCGGATTTGGAATGGGAGGCCATAGTTTGCTGAAGGAGACAACTATAGCTCTGTGGACCTCGCAGATTTTTAAAGAGTTTATCTGGATCTTTTCATTATATGATGAAGTGTCTTATTTTTACTTTTTATTATTATAATTGTTGGAAACAGTTCTGCCCTCAGATGTGTGCAACTTCCATTGACCTCACTGAGAGTCTCCTGCACACATTGAGGAAAAGAATGTGGCCTTGTGTTATTTTTCTGTTAATCAGTTAAGTATTTTGTTGATATCAAGCAGCTGTCTAGATCTAGAGCTGTCACTGGGGAAATGGCTTCATAAGTTTTGCTTTCTCTCGGTATTATTTTTTGCCACCAATATTCTGTGATCTGTACAAACCTAAAATTCATTTTCCAAAGGGGTAGCCGTGTTAGTCTATTGTAGAAAGACAACAGAGTCTTGTGGCACTTTTAAAGACTAACAGATTTATTAATCGCATGAGCTTTCGTGGGAGAAAATCCCACTTCGTCAGACGCTTTGAATCCTAACACCTACTTTGATTTGCTGTTACAGCCTGACCTGATGCTATGTCATACACTCCCCTGCATTTAATTTCCTCCCACTCTGTAACTTTCCTATCTTCAAAGCGTCTGACGAAGTGGGATTTTCTCCCACGAAAGCTCATGCGATTAATAAATCTGTTAGTCTTTAAAAGTGCCACAAGACTCTGTTGTCTTTCTAAAATTCATTATGTGCCATAAAACCAGGAATACTTGGAGGGAAAAATTAAAACGAGAGGTAAATGTTTAAAATAGGCTCAGTAGTATGTCAAAATTAGTTTTAGAGGCTAGCAAAATTAGCTGTCCAAAAGGTTGGATACCTTTCTGCTTTTGTGCTAAAGGTTAAAGTACTGTACCATCCTTCATATATAAACCCAAAAAGGAGTGCTAGAAAAAATAAAAGTGCCTTCATTGAGAAGTGATCTTATAAAATTGCATAGGACAATCAAACAGCTCACAGAAAACTTTACCTGTACTGGAGGCCTTATTAAAGATGCAAATAGAAAGGCTCTTAATACAGAAAAATAAAAAAGAAAAGGTAGGCAGGACATCTTCAGGCTATTTTAAATAGACCACGCCCAAGCAAATTTACTAGAAATACGTGATGTAAACCTACCATTACAGCTTCATATAGATTTAAGAGATACTACAATTGAAGAAGTTAGAAAAGCCATCAGTAAACTCAAAACTGGAGAAGCAGGTGGACAGGATAACATTACTGTAGAAATGCTTATGGCAAGAAGGTTATGGCTTATGGTAATGAAGCAGTCCTTCTGTCTCTTTGGATAGAATATGGAATGAAGAAAAGAACCCAACCCAGTAGAAGAGAATCTTTTTAGTAAAATGACCGAAAAAGGGTGATCTTTCCAACTACAATAACTGGAAATGAATCATATTACTTTCAACATCTAGGAAAATCACTTGCAACATCATCATCCTGTAACATAACAAGAAACAATTAGTCCTTCAACTTAGAGAGGAACAAGTAGATTTTAGGCATGCAGGCCATGTTGTTCTCTGATAATGCCAAATGTGCAGTCAGAGATGGTGACATCATCAGCCAATAGTTTGAAGTGACAACTAGAGTATGAGATGCGAGTATTATGTCTGCATTATTGTCTGCACTGCTCATTGACTATGTCATGAGGAGAGTAACCAGAGACAACAACCAAGGAATTGTCTGGACTAATGAAAAAGCACAATTGGACGACCTCCCGTTTTCTGAGCACGTTGTCCTGTTTAGCTCAATACATCACTTAACAGAAGAAAAGACCTATCATTTGGCAGATACAGCAAAGCAAGTTGGTGTCTTCATCAACAAGGGGAAGACAAAATACATGGCTATTAATGTTCCAAAAGTAACCAATAGAGTTGATGAAGAAATACTGGATGAAGTAAGTCAGTTTTAGGATCAGCTTTAGTGTCTGTTCTCCTTTATGGAGTAGAATCATGGAAATCTATAACAGATTTCGATAAGAAAATAAACTCATTTCAAAGTAAAAGTCTATGGAAGATCTTCAGAGTCCGTTGGAAAGAGTTTTAAATTCAGAAATTCAAAGTAGAGGAGACCAATCTAAAACATCAAATATAGTAGGAAGATGATGGACATATTAAGGACATGGTTTAAGGAAGCCACCAACATGCCTTCTATGGCAAGTGAAAAGGTGGACTCTGCCTAGAAAGCGAAGGCAACCTAGAGATCCACCCAATCAGATCCATCAAAATGACACTCAGAAGCTTGATAAGATGAGCACAAGACTGAAATAAATGGCAGAAACTAGCAGATGTCTGGTGCACCTAAGAATTGTGTTACCATTGTGTTACATTACCATAAGGTGTTGTGTTGTGGTTCCTGCTCACTTAAATCTAAGTACTAAAATAATTGTTCAGCTATTGTAAGTTTAAATAGCTATCATGTTAGTATAATCAGACAGAGATGGTAATGGCAGGGAACAACTGAAACACATTGTCAATTAGTTTCCATTTGTTTTCAGTAATAAAATCTTGTTAATACAGAAATACATTTGATTAAATCTGCATTGTTTAGTTATTGAGGTCAAAAGCGATGTAACCCTGTCCTTGGTTTAAAATATTTGTGATCTCTGCTTTAGTGAGTCACTGTAGCAAGGCAATCTTTACGTGTGTTAGTGTGGGGAGCAATGTATGCAAGCAGCATTCATGTAGCAGTGCAAAAGCAGCAGAAACTTTTGACATCTTGTATGTGTACCAGTTATCACCACCCATACCTTGGAGAAATGTAAGGATCTTTCAAATGATGAATACATAATTGCTTCCATATGCCTTAGGGGAAAATTGCTTTCTGAAACGCCATGTGTGTTCTAAGCTTTCCCACCCTTTCCCCCGGTACATGAGATCATAAATCTTAGAAGACGAAGCATAAAGCTAAAGTTTCATTGAATGAAAACCTCAGCCATTGCTCTACACTGTCTGAGATGTGTGTTTGCACAGACAGGCGTAAGGGGTTGTTTCAGTACCCATCAGCCATCCAGAACTACATTATAGGATATTGGCCTTGGAAAGGTGAGACCCAGCCCATAACATAATTTTTGTCCCATTTTCTTTCTTCTCCCTCTGTTCCCTCTTCTTTCCACCCTTTCTCATCTGTAGTCTGGGAGCACTAATAATCTAGCTGTTTCAGTGTCCTTCAGGTACTGTTTTCTGAGCCATGTTCTGCTCTGGCTGTTTATAATTCTTCAGAGTAAAGAGAATGGTAATGACCACCTGGGGTATTTTTATTTACGTTGGAAGGGAGGAGAAATAGAGAGAGGAAATTTTAAGTCTGCTTAGTGATTTTTGCATTATACATTTATAAATTGTCTTTCAGAATACAAGAAAATTACAGAAAAGAAATGTGTATAAACAACTATCAGATTATACGTGTGTGTGTATTTGCTGAAAACAGAACCTGGCCAGCTTTGCCTATTATTAAAGTTGCCTATCATTTCCTATTCTAAGACACTGTTTCCAGTTGCTTGTAATTTGCACAAATTTAAGCTGTTTGGTTGAAATTTTTCATGCTGGTTGACCAGTCTACTTGGAAAATTTCAGCCAAAATGGTTCGGTAGTTTGAGACCTAAATCGGGGAAAATAAAAACAAACAAACAAAGTTCTATCACCCTTTTATTTGAAAAACACTAGTGCCACTTTGGCTTGGAGTAGTGATTTTGGCATTTGTCAGTTGTGGGCCTTTACCATCCCTATGAAAATCCATTGAATTTTGGCCCTGTTACTAGCTTTTAAAAAATTGCAGTTCATATATGCTCAGCAGAGACTCGCTAGAACTTCTCAGCTAAAAACTCTGACAATTGCGTGCACAGGGCATATTACAGCCCAGAGTTGAGGAGAAGTTTTCCTTCAGTTGCAGGTCTGGTTTCCTATAAGCTGGGGCCAGACACTGGAAATGCCTCCCCCTGTGGGTGCCCAGCCATTGAGGAGGAAGCTGCCAGATTTAAATGCATAAGGGAAAAGAGCCAAATGAGGGTGCGAGGAGGAGTAGCCTGGAACAAAGAACTGGGGGGGGGGGAGCCTGGGACTGGAGATGAGAGGGGAATTGGGATGAAGGGAGCCTAAGGTTAGCTGGCCAACGAGACTCCAGGAACCAAAGGGAATGGGAACTGGGACTGGCTGGACAAGAAGACGGTACTAGGTAAGTGAAGAAAATGGGGCTGGGATGAGGATACAAGTGGAGAAGAGAGAGGCCCAGCTGGATCAAAGACAAGTGGTGGGGACAGAGCTGAAGGATGCAGGGAGGAACAGGCAAAGGTCTGTGCCCATTGGAGCGCCCACTTCTCCTGCGCCTGGGAGGGTACCCAACCTTCCTGTGTCTCCCTATTTCTCAGAAGTTAGCAAACAGTGGTAAGTGCAAGAGGAAATTGATAATTTTCTGCTCAGAGCAGAGATTGAATAGTGTGCAGCAAATAAGGCCGGGGCCACACATTGAATAATGAGGAGAAAACAAAATATTGAATAGCTGGTCTTAATTAAGCACCACCCACCCTGTACATTGAATGAGTCAGGGATGCTGTGCAAAAAAGAATATGTGATCATGTAATTAGATTGTAGTATACTGAATATGCTGAATATACTGAATATGCTGAATATACTGAATAGGGAGGTGAATTAAGGTTATGCAGATTGGCAGTGAGCCTTCATGGTATGCAGGAGAAAACAGGGCTGCAGAAGTTGCTAGCTCCTCTCTCCACGGTGACTGTTGCTCTGAGTCCCTCATTGAGAGAACAATGAAAATTTAAGAGCAGATCTTCACACTATAGGGATTTAACTGTACGTTTCCAACAGGATGTCGATAATGAGATTTGAATTTTGACAGCAGTTCTCCCTTTCTCTCTCACTTTTTTTCATCTCTAGCTAACCATACAGCACTAACCATGTTATCGGGATAGGCATTGTGTGGTAGCTCAAGTATAGTTTCTGAGGTTTGCCATTTACTTCGTTTAAATAATTGTTTGCATTACTGTAGTGCCTAAAAGCCCTGGTCAGAGATCAGGAGGGCCTCTTTGTACTAGGAACTGTAGAAACTCAGAACAAAATAAAAGTTCCAGTTCCAAGAATTTAGTCACTGTAATACCATACAAAACCACATGGAGAGGCAAGGGTAGTTGCAGAAAATTCAAATTTGTTTTTAACAAGTACTTGATAGATAGATAGATTATATCAAAAAACTGCATTGAAAATGTTAAAGTTCCAAAGTTAAGTGCTCAAAATTTAAGAAATCCCTGAATTAAAGTCCCTTTTGCCCAACTTCTGGTCCAGTGTGGGGATGCAGTGTGTATTTTGCCAGTGATTTGTGTAACTATTTTCTAACAGCCAAGGAATATTGGAAATGGGGAATCCTGTGTTCCTATTTTGACTCTGGAAAAAGGTCTGGTTATAGATAACAGAGCCAAGCACATAGATTTGTCCCACTCATTCTGAAAGGCAAATTGGCTAAATATACCTGGCTATATTATATCTGAAACCTGGTTTCTACAGTCAGCGCTGCAAGATGTGGCTATGTGCAACTTTTCAATTACCACATTTCAGAAAAGGTGGAAAGATGTTTGTTTGCTTCCTGAAATGGGATTAGGAGGTAAGTAATAAGTGCTTTAAAATGCACAGAAATATTAATACCTGTCCGTGGAAGAACTGAACTAAAATTCCTCCTGGCTCCCTGTCCAGCACACCTTTCCCTGTACCTCAAGATGAGACTGTTCTAGCATCGGGAGATACCAGGTACCGCTACATGCTGTAGTTCTGTGCCAATGATGCAGGGAAGCTGTGCAGAGCCTGGGAGCATGCTGAGTGAAGATGGCACATGGGGAGCCATCTGGGACTTGGCATCATGCTTAATGCAGATGGAATCTTGAGAAATTTTAGGAGCAAGCTTCCAATAAACTCGACTGAACCAGTGGTCAGGAGAATTTTCAGAAGTTTAAAATTTTTTGTGAAATTTGAATGATTTTTCCCCAGGACAGCAAAAGGCACCTCTCACTCCAAAACATCCCCCTCCAGATTACAAGTCTCTGGAGGCACCTGAACTCTTCATGAAAACATTAAAAACATTTGAACATTAGCAAAACTACTTCTTTTTCCCTAATAGTGTTCTCTGTTCACTTTTCTGCAGAAACATTCGAATAAATTTCAACATGAGGAAGAGAGCAAGCATGGAAAATTTCAGCCCAAATGCGTAGTGTAGCAAAATAAAACGGAATTATAGTGAAAGGTGTTATGCAGTCTTAGTCATAAGCTTCACTCCCAGTTCCACTTAGAATAAAATCATATATGCATTATTATGGATTTATTTATTTAAATTGCTGTAGTGCCTAGGAGCCCCGGCATGGGTCAGGACTCTATTGTGTTAGGTACAGAATAAAAAGACTGGCCCTGGCCCAAAGTGTTTAGAATCTAAATCTAAGACAAATGACAACAGAGATGGAGTACTATGAGGAGACAATATTGGTCGGTATGATAAGCAGTGTTTTGTAGGCATCACGGCAAAGGAGAATTTTAAGACAGGTTTTGAAGGAGGAGAACAAGATGGTTTGCACTTGTTTAGGAGGACCTCTTCCTGAGCATGATGGGTAGCATGAAAGGAAGCACAAAAGTGTGTGCTTGTTTGAAAATTCAACAAATGGTGGAGGCTGACATCATTGACCTAGAGGAGGTAGGAGTTGACATCCTGATACAGAATGAGAGATGATAGGCTGGATGAGGACAAGCTATGTAGTCATGTGATAATGCGTAGACTAAATTAAATGTGTACTTTTGACCATCTCATCTGTCCTCTGCCTAGTAATCCATTTCTCACTGGACTTAATCTGTTTTCCAAACTCTGAGCTATTTCAAACAGCTGCCATTTTTAAAATGAAATTGCTTAAGAAATGTACGTGTTTTTCTAGATGTGGAATTTCTTCCTCAGAGTCACATTGGCAATAGTCTTGGACCTGTAGCATGTTGAGGTCTTCAGAGCCATTAGGAAGAACATTGTTGTTATGATTAATAGTGTTATTTCCAGTTATTGTTTATTTTGTTTTCATGCCCATGATACGCTTTCCAAGAAGAAATGGTAAATTTTACACAGTGCTAAGTACAACAGTGATAAACAGTTAATGAAAATTCTCTTGTAGTTCAAGTATTAAACCCTTCTACTGTGTTTTGTATCTACAGTCAAATATTCAGCAAAAAGATGTCCTTCATGGAGTATTGTTTGCAGAATTTTAAGACGAGAAGCTTGATTTAAATAGAAATGATACTACTATAAAAAGCAGAGAAGTGAGTTTCCTCTAAAATAGAAAAGGAAGCAAATTCCACTTGTCACCATACAAAATTATAAACTGATAGTTGTTTGGCCAGCTCACTAATATTGCCTAGGTCCAAAAGCAATTAATGAGTGGCCCCTTGCAGGGATTAGGGTCTTAGAATGGATGCAAGAGCAAACCTGACATTCCTTGACTCTGAGCTACTTGTGCATGTTATGAAGTAACTCACTTGATCTGCGGCAATGGAGTGCATCCTGTCAACAGACCCTTCAGGCCTAACAGAATGGCCTCAGGCACTAACAGAATCTTATTCACTTAATTTTTAAATGATTTAACAATTCATATCTGAACTAATCAAAAACCAACATTCTCTAGGTGGAGTATATAGGTTAAAAAAAATTAAGAAGTCTAATAAAAAATATAAAGACATTGAAAAGCAACTTGAACCCCAAAATAAGATACAGCTCGTTATTTGAATGTTTACATATTTTGGCTGGGATCATGTACTAGTAAATTTACAGGGTTAGAATCCATCTTAGATAGAGTGGATTGGTCAGGTTTATGTGTTAAATGCTCAAAAGATATGTGATGTATTTATTCCTAAACCAGACGTGAGTAAAGGCTACACGTCTTGGTGACCAGATAGCAAATCTGAAAAATCAGGACAAGTGTGGGGGGTAATAGGCACATGTGTAAGACAAAGACCCAAATATCAGGACTGTCTCTATAAGATCAGGACATCTGATCACCCTACTTGGTTCTAGGAAGTTATAAGGTAGCTGAAGCCTTTCGGTGCTAAAAATGTGGTAAAAATGCCTCAGCATAAAAAAGCGCCATCATTACAAAATGACAGTTAACAAACCATGATCATATGTAGTATTTACAAGCACAAGCATCCATAGCTTCTTACCACATTATATAGTTCTACATTAATTTGTTTTTCTTTAACTTAATGACTGCTGTGCTTACAGTACAAATTAAAGCATATACAATTTGCTACATATAGGAAAAAAATTAGCAATTCAAGTCACTCTACCCTGTATTTGCCTGTCATTTTCATTTCTGTTGTGATTGGCTGGCAGTCGAGAGCTGGCATTACACAATTGGCTTCGATATGAAATTACGAAACAGGAGCAGATCTCCCTGTTTGTACTCTGTGACTATAGCACATGCAGCTGAACAGAGCAGAAAAATAACGGTTATCTTTGCACAAGGATTCAAGTGTGATTTTTTTCACAGATGTTTCCATTCCAAAGATGTGCATCTTATCTTACCTTTCTAGTGTATGACTTTGAGCTCTTAGATGCCTTAGGGATTTTTTTCCTTGATGAATATAACAATTCCCATAAAAGGAGTTTTTTAACGTGGAAGACTATGAGAATTTCAGATGGAAGGACTAATGCAATGCATGGATCATAAAAGGTTGCATTTTCCAAAGGGATTAAGACAGAAGTGAAATAAGAAGCCAGTCTAAAAAAAAAAAAGAAAACAGATGCAAAAGGAAAGGGATTGCCTTTTCCAGGAATAGTGATATTGAAAAGTGCATGAAAGATGGATTATACTGGCAACAAAAATCCTGAAAAATCAAAGGGGGTTATATTCCACTGAAATGATATTTGTACAGGGTAGGTGAAATCTTGTGTCCTGTGGATAAGGGCAATTTACAGATTGACTGACTGGCAAGCTGCATGGAATCCATTTGGGAATGCTGCATCCTCCTAATGGTATATCAGTTATATTCGTGTATATATTTAAATAACTTAAGGCTCAGCACAAGAAAAGTTAACCTAATATTTTTAATTGAAATATTGCTTGAGTGTATGACAGTTTCGTTTATATATTTAACTACAGGCTTTTTTGCTTCTCCCAAACTTAGTTTACGAGATGCTGGAATTGGATTTATCCTTGTCATAGATCGAAGGCAAGACAAATGGACCTCTGTGAAGGCCTCCATACTGCGAATAGCGGTGAGTTGTTTTTTTCCCCTTAAGGCCTTTAGGAAGGTCCTTCCATATTGAACCTGTATCTTGTATATAAAATGCAGTAAACATTTTTTTTCTTTTACCAAAATTTGCAATGTAACTTCTTGTTAAAGTGGTATATCCTAACTGTTCTTTCTTCTATTTCTGATTTAACCCATCAAGACCCAGTAGTATAGATATACAGTATGCCTTATACTGTGGTCAGCTTTTAGCTTTATATATATACACACACCCGTTCTGTTTTAAACTAAAACTATCTCAGTATTTATTTATATACATGAAACTCCATTTACACTGTTAGGAGGAAATTCTGTGGTTTAATGTTTCAAAACGTAGATAATGCATACATTTAAAACCTGCTAATTCTGTTACCACAGTTTTAAAACAGGTCTAGAAGAAAACCTGTTACTGAGTTATATTTATAGCATGCATTCATAACTTCTTTTTTATTAATTAAGCTCTGGTAATTATCATACCATTCAGTTATTAATTTTTGAAAATTAAGTAAAAACAGAATTGTTAGACAATGCAAATTATGTTCTTATAAACAGAAAAAGAGAGGAGTGTCTTAAAAGAAATGAATATTCCCTTTACTGCTGATCAGGTGTTAATCATAACTCTTTATGGGGTGTGTTTGCCTCTTTTGACCTTGTCATGCTGGCATTAATTACCAGTATTTCAGAGTGTTTACCAGTTAGTGCAAAACCACAGAACTGTAACCATCGTCTCTGTGAGTGGTTTTCCTGGCAGGTGAAAGCCAGCCAGAATCAAAGCTGAATATCATTTGTCATCATGGCATTGCTCCAAGGTTTCCTGTCTATTGCAGCATACCAATTTGTTTGTTTAAACAGATTTGATAAAATGATATACTCATAATAGGATCTGGAATTTTCTGAATGTTGAGCCTTATTTAATAAATCATCGA
Source organism: Pelusios castaneus (assembly GCA_007922175.1). Lineage (NCBI taxonomy): Eukaryota > Metazoa > Chordata > Testudines > Pelomedusidae > Pelusios > Pelusios castaneus. The sequence continues at coordinate 13,641,444 of ML685801.1, read as the reverse complement.
AAAATGCTGCGAAGGTGAATCCTTATAGTACTTGGTGACAATCTAAGATGCAGTGTTGAGGTTGATTCCAGTACTGGGAACTGAAAAGGGTTGAGTTTGAGTGATTGGGGGTGATTAAAGAAATAGGATTCACTTTCTGGTTGTTTGTGAACTGCTCCCAAAATCCAGCTTTTCTGTTTAATATTATAAAATCACAATTGGTTGCAAAATTATCTTTGTTGTAATGCTGGGGTTTTTTTGGTTTTGTTTGTTTTGGGGCGATGGGAGCAACCATGAAATTTTGGCGTTTACAGTAAGCTCCAACGTTGTGCTTTTAAGCACGTGTGTGTGTGTGTGTGTGTGTGTGTGTGTGTGTGTGTGTGTGTGTGTGTGTGTGTGTGTGTGTGTGTGTGTGTGAATAAATTCCAAAGGGGTAGCCGTGTTAGTCTAGTTCAGCAAAACAAACAAGGAGTCTTATGTCACTTTTAAAGACTAACAGATTTATTTATCAGAGATATATCACACGCACAGACAGCTTTTCACACAACGTAGAACCTGAATACCTACTCACTACAATACATATGCGGTCTGTAACTTCAGTGACTGCAGTGGTGGCTGGAGTCTTTGCTTGAAAAAAGATGTTAAGCTTTAAATGCAGAAGGCGACAAATTTGCATTTGCTGTTGCAGTAGAATCATAAAGTTTTCCTTCTCTTGTTCTGTATTGCTCTACATGCTATTTTTAAAAAAATTTTAAATCCATGATTCCTTAGCTGGGGTTATGTATGTTACAAGTGTGACTTTCACATGTGCTCAGCTTTGGCCTAATGATGCTTCCACTGATGTTAGTCACAAAACTCACATTGACATCATTGCTGAACACTTTTGAAAATTCCACCCTGCCATCCCAAATAAAAATGTAGGGCCAGACATGGCCTATCGCATTCTTGACATATTGTTTATTGTATGTGAGCCCTAAAATAGCAGGTTCATACAGTTATTCCTTTAAAATGTTCACATATTCTGGGTCAAACTCATGGAGATGTCAGTGCTCATTACATGCTGGGGGAGATTTCTGAAGGTCAGTCCAAATTAAGTCCATGATTTCTAGTTCCCATTGACTTTCATTAGGAGGTAGGCTTTCGACTGCTAATTGAACCTTTCAGAATCTTTCCCTCTCCCCACAATAATTTAAAAGTACAGTGCCTCCAGCAGAGCACTCTCCTTTAACAACATGCTGGGGTATTGCATTAGTGCAGTGGTTTTCAACCAGTGTGCCGTGAGAACTCTCCGAGTATGCCATGAAATTTCGTACAAAGGTTATGAAAATCAATGTAAAACAAACATTGTTTTAATCTTAAACAATATTCTATCCAATCAAAATTACAACTCATAAACTTGTGAAAATGAATCATCACTTAATAAATGTGATGTTTATGAGCAATCAATTCAGCTGAAAAAAGTGGGCGTGCCATGGAATTTTGTCTCATTGAAGTGTGCCGTGTTACTGAAAAGGTTAGTAAACACTGCATTAGAGCTAATTCTTCTTACTGAACAGAAAGGGACCTATTTCTGTACTATTATGTGGCGTTCTCCAACCCTGGTGAAATGGATAGATGTTGTTGATTTGAGGGTAGAGTTAATTGGAAATCTTTCAATAAAATGCTTTTTTGTTAGAAAATGCCAATTCATCATAAACTAGCTTTTCAAAAACAGAGACTTTACCTGGATTGTCCCATCACCTGGCTATTTTTGCATATCTCTTTCTGTCTCTTTCTCTCCCCCATGAATCTCAACAGTTTTCATGGAACAGAAAAACTGTTTCCCATCCAACTCTTTGTGAGAGTAGGGACTCCAATATAAAGTGCTGTGTTGGGGACATACGATCTCTGTTTAGCCACGACATTGTGACTAGACTGGATGTGTAGCATGAGAGATATTGGTGAACATTTTAGCAACTGCTAACTAGAAATTCACTTTGCTAACAAGAAATGCACTTACTTTTTTTTTTTTTTTGGTTGGGATTGCTGATGTACACAAAGCTTTTTATATATAAATGCTCATTGAAGATGAATTTTAGGCCCATAGATTTATTTAATCATGAAACAAAATTAACTGAGGGACATAATGAAATTTTGTTTCAGGTGTATCTAAAAATTCTACCTTAGCGGTGGCAAGCAAAGAGCTAATACCCTTGTAACAGGGTACACTTCCCGCTGGGGTATCTCCTCATGGCTGTGACTGGGGTTTCTGCTATACCACCCCCTCGTGGCCAGGATACCATGGCTTCTGCTCTACACTTGGGTTTCTTCCTTTTCTCCTCACTAGGGCAGGAGAATGACCAGACCTCTACACTATAGCCCCTTTCTGCTCTAACTTTCTGACTTCATACTAGTCCCCACCCACTTCTGTCCGGATTGGCTCCATCTTTCATTAATGCTTGTCAGTCAAGCCTCAGTCTCTCCCCAGGTAAAGTTTACTGGGTTAATTAGACCCTTCTATGCTCTTTAACTCCTTTAGTGGTGGTGTGCTGTGAATACCCCCATCACAGTCCTGCTTAATTATCCTGCACTCACAACTGAGCAGTTGGTTAAAACTGTCCAAACACGGCAAAATTTGTGACTCAGGATTCCATTAGGAGCAAAATATTCAGCTATGGAGTTTTATGTGACATCCCATTGGTAGTCAGCACTGAGAGAAGAAATTATCAGCGAATCTCAAATAGAGACCCTCACATCAGAGTTGAAAAGTGCATCTTTCCTTCCTTATCTTATTTTGGGGTTCTACACATTCACAAGCAACATATCTGAGGTGTCTTTCTCAAAAAGTCTGTTAGTGGTGGATTTCCCAGTTTCCCAGTTTCTTGCTCTCCTTCAGTTTATATGAATGTAATTTGGTATATAGGGGGGTTTTTTATTATTATTTTTGTTGTTGTGTGGGTTGGAGGATAGTGACTGGTGTGTGCCCTCTTCTGTTTATGATAAAAAAGCTCTATCAAATAGTAAAGTTTTGCCGCATTTTCTAAAGATAACCAGGCTCTGAATTCATCGGATCTGGTCTGGAAGTTTGTTCCATAGCTGGTTCCCCTTGATTAAGAATGCATTGTCCTCACTTCTTATGCCTTTTGTTCTGGGCTTTGAGAGCTGCAATCTCCTGTAGGAGTTCAGCTGTCTTAATGCAGTCTCTCAGATAGCTGGGGTTTGATCCAATATTACCTTTGAAGATTAGGACCAAGGGATTGACAACACTGACAAAGCAGTGGCCGTGCGAGACTTTGAGTTCTTGGCAGCAGATAAAGTTGTACTGTTGTTCCTTGCGGAAAAGATGGATTGAAAAGATGTACCTATGAAAGTGTCAGCTATAGACAATAAAACCTCTGCTCTTCCTAGGTGATATATGTTTACTATATCCATTCCACAGTTGCCTATCATCTTAGTATCTGGCATAGTAATGAAGGGTGGCATGCTTCTTTATCAACCCTCAGCAAAAGCTGCTAAACCTCAGGGTTAATTTTGGTACCACAGGGGGAGCTTGTATTTCAATAACATTCCAAGCTATAATTAAGATTATATCTAATTTATACACTTGAAATTCAGCCTTAAACATAGCTGGGTTTGATTTTTTGTTTGTAGGTACTTTTGCTTTCCACAAATTAGACCATAGTGAAAAGTTTCCTATTACTTAAAAGGAAGGGAAAAAGCTCAAAGGCTGCTTCCTCAAGTCTGGTCAGATGGACAGGAGCAGCTTACTTCCCAGCACCTAACAGAAGCCTTGGTAAAGCTGTAAGTGGGCTACTCCTCTTTCATTCAGCCAGCTGGCAGCTCTTCAGTGCTCTAGATTTGAGACACCCAGAGGACTACAGAAAGCACAGTACAATTCTTGGAGACATAACTGAGTCACATTTACTAGACAGCTTTGATTTCATGAGTTCACTGTGTATAAAGAAATTTCCCCCCAAGCCTAAAAGAACATGCTGTTCTCCATTGGAGTTGACATGAATGGTGCAAACCAGGAATCTATAGATGTACAGTGAGGTGGAGGATTGAAAGGGGGTGTGCGTGTATGTATTTAAATAAACAAATGGAGCATATTACAACGGGGTCTAAGATTAGAGTCAAGTGCTACTCTTAGCCCTGAATCCCTCAGCCAATGCGTGGGGTTTGCAAATTTTTCTTTCCCCTGCTGTATGAGAAGCTCATGCAAACAAAAGGTGAAATTACACATTAAGACTGCAGTCCTAAGAACTCTCCATATAGATGGCCCTACCATTGAAGCCAGTGGGCTCCCTAAAGACACAGCGCACCCACTTCCATGGATTCTACTTGCAGGATTGGGACCCACCTAACTATTGAATGGTTATCATTAAGACTATCCAAAAGTGTTGTGTGGGCCTCATTTAAATTGTGTGTGTGTGTGTTTCTTCGTGTACATTCTACAAGTGTATATATAACTTTTTTGTATTGATTCAGTATTACAAATGGCTACTTTTTAACAGCTTTATAACTGTGGCAGCATCTGCTAACACTGACTCACATATACAAGAGGAGATTCCCTTCCCTTTTACATACCAAGAAAGCTGGCATCCTTTTCAGTATGAATTCCCTTCAAAACCTTCTTTTTGGCTTCACTGTCCACATAAATACAACAGGGAGTGGGCTAGTCCAGTGGTGAAATAGCTATTTACTGTGCTACTAGAAGGGAATGTAAATCATGGAATGGATTCAGGATTCTCCTGGTCCAGTAGAAGATGCCTTATTGTAGCCTCTAGGGGTACATCTATATTGCACCTGGGAGTGAGCCTCTCAGCCCTGTTAGACAGACCCAGGGCTCAAGCTGGAATCCAAAAAATAGCAATAGGGCTGTTGCAACTTGGGCTGGAGCTCACCTGACCACCCTAAGCTTGAAAGCGTGAGCCACAACGTCTGTATTGCTATCTGTAGCATTCTACTCAAGCCCTTCTTTCACAAGCGTGCCTATCTCAGCTAAGCAAACATACCCAAGATAATTGCCACACAGAAACTTCTTTGTTAGCCTCTGCATCTTAGAGCACAAACAGGGATTTTGGGGAAGGAGTCTTACACAGGATTGCCTTCCTAGTCAGAAGTGAGGAGCCATTGTGTGAAAACGGACAAACATTAAACATAAGAGATTAAAGAGAGTCTGTCATGGTTTAGTCATAGAAGAGACAAAGTGGGTGAAGTAATATCTTTTATCGGACCAGCTTCTGTTGTTGAAAGAGATTATTTCAAACTACACAGAGTTTGTGTTCACAGTTTTTTTTATAAAGCTAACTTTATACAGAACTGATTATTAAAGAGAAGAGACTTTAACTTCCCAGATATAGGCTGAAGGACATATGCTAGTTGCAATAATATGGCTCAGATTTTCCTGGATGTGATAAGTGATGAACTCCTTCATCAAACAGTTATTAATCCAACAAGAGGGGATGCCACCTTAGATTTGGTATTGGTGAGTAGTGAGGACCTCATAGAGGAACTAGTTGTAGGGGATAACCTTGGTTCGAGTGACCACAAGCTAATTTAGTTCAAACTAAATGGAAGGATAAATAAAAATAGATCTGTGACTAGGGCGTTTGACTTCAAAAGGGCTAACTTTAAAAAAGTAAGAGATTTAGTTGGGGAAGTGGTCTGGACTGAAGAACTCTTGGATCTAAAGGTGGGAGGAGGCTTGGAATCATTTCAAGGCAACGTTTCAGGAGCTATCTGAAGCCTGCATTCCAAGGAAGAGGAAAAATTCATAGGCAAGAGTTGTAGACCAAGCTGGATGAGTAAGCCTCTCAGAGAAGTGATTAAGAGAAAACTTAGAAGGAGTGGAAGATGGAAGGGATCAGCAAGGAAAGCTACCTCCTTGGATGTCAGAACATGTAGAGATAAAGTGAGAAAGACCAAAACCCAAGTAGAGTTGGACCTTGCAAAGGGAATTAAAACTAATAGTAAAAGGTTTTCTAGCCATATAAATAGGATTAAAATAAAGAAAGAAGTAGGAGAGCTAAACGTTGAAGATGAGGTGGAGGTTAAGGATAATCTAGGCATGGCCAAATATCAAAAGAAATACTTTGCCTCCATTGTTAATGAGGCTAATGATGAGTTTGGGGATAGTGGTAGGGTGGCTAATGGGAATGAGGATATGGAGATAGAAATTACCACATCAGAGACAGAAGCCAAACTCAAACTGCTTACTGGGACTAAATCATGGGGCCAAGATAATCTCCATCCAAGAATATGAAAGGAACTGGCACATGAAATTGCAAGCCCATTAGCAAAGATTTTTAATGAATCTGTAAACTCAGGTTATACCTTATGACTGGAGAATAACACAGTTCCTATTTTTAAGAAAGGGGGGGAAAGTGATCTGGGTTAATTACAGGCCTTTTAGTTTGATCTCAGAAGTATGAAGAGAAAGTAGTTAAGGATATCAAGGTTAATGGTAATTGGGATACAATTCAGTGTGTCTTTACAAAAGATGGAACATGCCAGACCAACCTGATTTCCTTCTCTGAGAAGATAAGAGTTTTTGGGAAAAAAAGAAATCTGTAGATCTAATTTACCTAGATTTCAGTAAGGCATTTGATACAGTTCCATACAGGGAATTATTAGTTAAATTGGAAATGATGGGCATTGATATGAAAATAGAAAGGTGGATAAGGAACTGGTTAAAGGGGAGACTACAGTGGATCATACCAAAAGGTGAACTGTCAGGCTAGAGGGAAGTTACTAGTGGTGTTCCTCAGGGATCACTCTTGGGACCAATTTTATTCAGTGTTTTTATCACTGACTTAGGCACAAAAAGTGGGAATGCACTAATAAAGTTAACTGATGATATGAAATTGGGAGGTGTTGCCAGTAGAAGTATTGCAATATCACACAGGAAGATCTGGATGACCTTGTAAACTGGAGTAATAGGAACAGGATGAAATCTAATAGTGGAAAGTGCAAGGTCATGCATTTAGGGACTAATAATAAGAATGTTTGCTATAAGCTGGGGACACATCAATTGAAAGTGTTGAAGGAGGAGAAAGACCTGGGTGTACTGGTTGATCACAGGATGACTATGGGTCATCAGTGTAATGTGGCCATGAAAAAATCTTAATGCAGTCCTAGAATGCATCAGATGAGATATTTCCAGTAGAAATAGGGATGTGTTAGTACCATTATATAAGGCGTTGGTGAGACCTTGTCTAGAATACTGTGTGCAGTTCTGCTCCCCCATGTCCAGGAAAGATGAATTCAAACTGGAACAGGTGCAGAGAAGGGCTGTAAGAATGATCCATGTAATGGAAAACCTGCCTTATGAGAAGAGACTCAAAGTTTGGCTTGTTTAGCCTAACCAAAACAAGGTTAAGGGAAGGTATAATTGCTCTCTATAAATACATCGGAGGGATAAATATCAGGGAAAAAGAGGAATTATTTAAGTTCAGTGCCGATGTGCACACAAGAACTAATGGATATAAACTGGCCATTAGGAAGTTTAGACTTGAAAATAGATGCAGGTTTCTAACCATCAGAGGAGCAAGGTTCAAGAATAGCTGTCTGTAGGTCGGAGTGGGAGCAAAAAAACATAGCTGACTTCAAAACTTAGCTTGATAAATTTATGGAGGGGATAGTATGATGGGACTGCCTATTTTGGCAATTGACCGATCTTTGACTACTGGTGGTGGATGTACCAATGGCCTGAGATGGCTTGTCTTCAGGGAGCAGGGGAGTGAAAGTTCCCCAGAAGGTAGAACAAAGAGGCTGAGATCTTGGAACAGCCCTTTAAATGTGGGACTCAGACAGAAAAGAATAAAAAAGGGACAGGCTTTGGGAGTATGATGGGACCCTCTTGACTTAGGGACTAATCAAAGCTGAAGAAAGCTGATTGCAGACATCAGAGAGGATACCATGATTTGGAGACGGCATGAGGTGGAGAAGCACAGTCCAGCAAAGGGGACCTGGAACCCTGAATGGACACTGATCCAAATCCCAGGGAACGCTCAAGAACGGTGAGGAAACAGAGGTATTGAACAACATACAAGGGTTACATTTTGCATGGATCTCTCTCTCTCATGCTTTCTAAAATAGTATTATACAGAAATCTTTCTGCAAAGTTAGTCTACTGTCTTCAACTATCATGTGTCCTTGAATGCTTAAACTGTAAACCAGAATGCCCATAAGGTGATACTCTGGGAAAGGATTTGCTTAAGGGCCCGGAATGCTTTGGAGGCAGAGAAGGGCTACAAGGATGATCTGTGGAATGGAAAACCTGCCTTATGAGAGGAGATTCAAAGAGCTTGGCACGCTTAGCCTAACCAAAAGAAAATTGAGGGGAGATATGATTGCTCTCTATAAATAATACATCAGAGGGATAAATACCAGGGAGGGAGAGGAATTATTTAAGTTCAGCGCCAATGTGGACACAAGAACAAATGGATATAAACTGGCCATCAGGAAGTTTAGAGTTGAAATTAGACACAGGTTTCTCAGCCCTCGAGGAGTGAACTTCTGGAACAGCCTTTCAAGGGGTGCTGTAGGTGTAAAAAACCAAGCTGGCTTCAAAACTGAAGTTGATAAATTTATGGAAGAGTTAGTATGATGGGACAGCCTAGTTTGGCAATTGACTAGTCTTTGGCTTCTGGTAGGTACGCCAAAGGCCTGAGATGGGACGTTTGATGGGGTGAGTTCTGAGTTATTACAGAGAATTCTTTCTTGGGTATCTAGCTAGTAAGTCTTGCCTACATGCTCAGGGTTTAACTGATCACCATATTTGGCATTGGGAAGGAATTTCCTTCCGCCCCTCTGCCCCTGCCCCTGGGCAGATTGGCAAAGGCTGGAGGGGGGTTTCGCCTTCCTCTACAGAGTGGCTCACAGCTGACTTGCTTATCTGCACATTAAAGTCTTTAAACCATGATTTGAGGACTTTAATAACTCAGTCATAGGTTAGAGATTTATTGAAGGGGTGGGTGGGTGAGGGTCTGTGGCCTGAATTGTGCAGGAGGTTTGACTAGATAATCATATTGGTCCCTTCTGACCTTAGAGCCTATGAGTGTATGGGAAATAATTCAAGATGTGTATCTTTCTTTTCATCATGCTGTGCTGTGTCTTTACTTTGGGCATTTTGCTCTGCCTGGAGGATCAAATTAGGCTGATCCTTATTACTTATGTTTGTAAGTACTTTCAATTTTTTGTTCTCCTCCACAATTATTATGCTAGTTTGGGATCATAACAAATGCAGGTATTCCCTGCATTGTTAAATATTATTTAAATATTAAAGCCAAAAATTGTTCTCCCCAATTGTTTTTAACTTAATAAAATCAATTATTTAGTTTTGCAGTTTCCTTCAGAAATTAAAAAACCTGAATTTTGATCCTAAAATGAATTATATCCCTCTAAAAAGGGCTACAGATTATACTTTGTAAAATAACATTGTAGGGGAAAACGTTAAACCCATTAAAGATTTTAGACTCTGAAGATACTGTTTATGGAAATTTTCCTAATTATTTAAGTGTTTTCTTTTAATTTTTTTTTTCTTATTGATAGCTGTGGGTAATAGACATTGGAATACTTTGCAAGAAATTGCAGATTCCTATGTCCACGGACTCTGAATTCCCTTCAAGAAACAGCACTCAGATCAATAAAGCCATCTAATAAAAAAGCCCTACTCCAAGCAATAGGCCACTATAATGTGGATTAAGCAAAGAGCCTATTAATAATAATGTGCATTAATATAGAATCAGAGAATCTTAGCACTGGAAGGGACCTCATGAGATCAACTAGTCCAACCCCCTGCTAAAAGAAGGACCACTCCCACTAAATCATCTCTTGCAATGTCCGCAAATATCAGTGATGACAAGGCTGTTCAGTGGCTAATCGCTACCTTAATTTTTTATTTACAACTATGGGTAAAGGTAGTTCAAACTGAGCAACAGCTAACCTCTGTGTAGTCACATAATCTTACATTCATTGTTGTTCCCCATCTTCCCTCCTATGGTTTATCAGCCTTTCAAATAAGATAGTTCCTGCCTGTAAATATACAATGTCTTTCTGTGTATTTATACAGCACCTCCCATAATGGGTCCCCAGTTCTGATTAGGGCCTTTGGGCTCTACCATAATACAAAGAATAGTTGGCTGCTTTCCTCCACTCCAGAGGTGGCTACATTTCAGTGTTGGTATATGTAGTATATCGTTTAGAAAGTATATTATTAGAGAGGCACTATATAAATTATTATTTATTATTACACATATATTTTTTAACACCATTGTAAAGTGTGTGTACCTCAAAGAATATGTTTTTGATCACTTGCTAACCAAAGGGGTTCTAATTATGGAATATATTGTATATGGAGGAGGCATTATGTCAGTTGCACATGTAAGTGAATGTTTAGACCAGTGGTTCTCAATCTGTTTACCACTGTGGGCCACATATACAGCTCTCCATATATTATGTAGGCTGCATCCATTATATATGTATATATAATGCCTGTATGTATACCTGGTTTTGAGGATGTCACATGGGCTGCCACAGCTGGGTGCTGATTGGGCTGCAAGCAGCCTGTAAGCCGCAGATTGAGAACCACTGATTTAGACTTTCTGGTGAGATCAAAAGTTTGTACATTGTGAATGTTGACTTTCCCCCAGCCCCCAATATTTATCTTCTGTTAGTGCTCTGAGATTGACAGAATTTCTTCGCTGCAGTAATTTTACTGCCTCAATTGCCAGAGAGAGACATGGTGCCAGAAAAAGTTGTCTTCCAAAATGACGGTATTGTTTAAAGTTTCAGGAGCCTTCCGCTGACTTAGTAACGGACATCAGAGAAAGACATGAAATCTTGCTTTCACACACACAGCTATCCTACAAATACCCAGCCTACAGGTGTCAACTCCATGGGTGGTCTGGGACTCAAGTACCCACCAAAACAAAGAGGGGGGCTGAGCACCTATGAGCCACAGGATAGCTGGTGAGTGTAAGAGGCTTGGGGAAGCTAAGCATCACACATGGGACAAGAAATGCTGGATGTGGTGCACCTCCCTTTGGCAGGGTGCTGGCCAGCTGCCTGTGGAGCGCTGCTGCTGGAAGCTCCCAAGAAACAGGGGAGCAACCACACCCCTGAACATAGCTCCACTCCCGCTCCCTGACGCTCCACTCCCACTCTGCCTCTTCCCCCCCCAGAGACCCCACCTTTGGTCTGCCTTTTCCCATACTTGCTCTTCCCCTTTCCCTGAGGTCTCCCCACCTCCTGCTCCCTCTTTTCCACCCTGTCCCTTGTAGTTCTCCCTTGAAGCAGAAGGGGGCAGGAAGGCGTGAGAGGGTGGGGAGGCACTTCGGGGGAGCAGGCAGAGAGGCGCACCTACCAGCAAAATCAAAAGTAATTGCCCAAATGATGATGCGGTTTACTGGTATTGTGGTGAATTGACTAGTATGTCACCTCTACTGGGTGACCTTTGAACTGTTCTCCACTGTGCCATAGTTCCTTTACTGCTAATAACTAATAGAGATTCAGTTAGTAGCGTGCTGTGGCTTTGGAGGCAGGTATTACAAGTTGTGTCCTTGTTGCTGATGTGACGTTCCGATGACAATAGGATGCACCATAGATACAGCAGTCAAGTCCTAGATTGTGAGCTGTTTGGGACAGAAACTCTGTCTTTGTGTGTGTGTGTGTGTGTGTGTGTGTGTGTGTGTGTGTGTGTGTGT
>ML685801.1:13606964-13629768 GCA_007922175.1 Pelusios castaneus | reverse complement strand
GTGTGTGTGTGTGTGTGTGTGTGTGTGTGTGTGTGTGTGTGTGTGTGAGAGAGAAGAAGCCCTGCTATGTGGTGGGTACTATCACAGTAATAGCTTGGATAGCCAAGAATTTTAGTGACAATGTTCTGATTACAGGCCTTGCTAAATTTTTATTCAGTGACAAGTTCCAAAGGTGGAGCCGTGTTAGTCTAGGTCAGCAAAACAAACAAGGAGTCCTGTGGCACTTTTAAAGGCTAATAAATTTATTTATCACAAGCTTTTGTGGGAGAAAATCCCACTGATGATGTCTGACAAAGTGGGGTTTTCTCCCATGGAAGCTCATGCGATAAATAAATTTGTTAGTCTTTAAAAGTGCCACAGGACTCCTTGTTTGTTTTTATTCAGTGAAGCATTTATGGAGGCCTTTGGAAGAGCGAGGACATGGTTTATTAAACATGGGTTTCATGTAGTCTAAAAATACATTATAAAACTCAGATACAGAAATTAATGGGACAAACCTGTTTAATGATACTTACAGGCATCTTTCCCAGGAAACCTGCAGTTAGTCCTTGTTCTGCGCCCAACAGGATTTTTTCACCGAACTCTCTCAGACATCGCTTTCAAATTCAACAGAGATGAATTTAAAATGAAGGTACCTGTAAGTATTTCTTTGCCTTAACTCTACTAGCAGGGATCTGTTAGATACTTAATCTGGACAGAGTGCTTATGAGGGAAAGAAAAAAAAATCGCTCACATGTTACTTTAACAATTTGTGCTGTTACATGTTGGTGTTTTGTTCTCATGGAGTCTTTTAGACAAATTGTAACGTGAATAAACATAAAATAAGTGATCTAATATCAAGTTCTTGGCCAAACCCTAGAGTTTGTATTAAAGTTTTAAACATACAGCTTTGTTCTGTGAACTCTGCCTGTGTACTAAAATATAGTGTAAAATATGTACTTTTAAAAAACAAGTTCATTTATATCTGTTGTTTAATGGCAGAGGGTCAGATCTTGTATGTTTACATCATTGAGGAGCAGCAGGATGATTTCATTCCCAGCTGTTTTCAAACTCATGGTACTGAAGCTCATTTATATTTGCTAACACTCCTGTGTTTCCTGATGAAAACAATTCATACACCTTGGCTATAATATAATATTTTATAGTACCTCAGTTACAGGGTCTGATTTTTCAACCCAGCCTCCATTTTTATGTCCATGGTTATTTGTGGAAACAACCTGAAGGTGATCACAAAATAAGATACCTAGCTGTCTAAGCCAAACTAGTTACAGCCATTGAAAATTGTGGGTGAAAACTGCACTCGTAATTATGTTTTCCTGAAAAGTGGATCCTGGATTTTTTTACCTCTGGCTCATAATGTACCCTACGTATGGGGACATCCTCCTCAAAGTAAAAAATTGACCTATAATTGGGAACTAAAAGAAACAAACACTCAAAGCTCCTGTTGCATGCTGTAATTTGATTCTCTCTTTCCACTCAAATTAAGCCACATGTCTATGGTGTCCTTTGTATGATGTGAATAAATTAAATACCAAAGCTTTCAGAAAATAGCCATATATAGTGTGCCAAAAGCAAAGATTGATGGAATTGTGTAGTATATGTTGTATTGTACACGTCTGAATAACATGTTGGTAGTTATGACTTCAGTCATTAAATTTGTAACATCTTCCAGTATAAACTACTCTTGAGTTGGTGTGCTGTTGTATCCATGAAGGAAACCAATCCATCCTATGCTAGTTCCCTGGATTTCAGTTTTCTGACTTCAGGATTTGCCCCCAAATTCCTAATATGAGAGTTCTCATTGATTTGATCATATTAATTCTAATCCTTCATGACTGCAGATCATAATGCTGGGCTCAATAACAGAATTGCATGGTTATATTGACAAAACACAGCTAACAGAAGACCTTGGTGGCACTCTGGATTATTGCCATAACAGATGGCTCTCTCATCGCACTGTAAGTCTTAGTTTGCTGTTTTTATTTTTCATAGTTTAATGGACCCTTCTGTTTTGTATGCTATCATTTATATCATGCATTTTAATTAATTTAAGTTGACATAGCCTGAGTGAAGAGATGGTCTCAGTGGAACTTAGTCATCTTAGAGAAGTAACTTGAGTAATAAGTTTGGGAGTGGTTTTCTTAGGGCTTTGGAGCAAAGAAATGTTGTTTGAGGAGTGGAGGGTTGTTTGTATTGTTGTTATAAGAGGGGTGGAAGTCAAACTTTTTTGCTTTGCTTACTTTCTGTAGTCTAATGTTTACATTTTATGATAATGTGTGTGTGTTCAGAGCATGAAATGTCTTTAATGGTTTTATGTTCCAAAAGGCCATAGAAAGTTTTGCCCTGATGGTTAAGCAAACAGCTCAAATGCTTCAGTCCTTTGGGACTGAACTAGCTGAAACAGAATTACCAAATGATGTGCAATCAACCAGATCCCTTCTTGCAGCACACAGTGAAAAGAAGGACAATATGAAGGTAGGTGTGTTGTATGAAATTATCCTGCTTTTAGTTGGATAGCATATTTTAATTATAACTAGCAATAAAAATACATTGAAAAGAATTGGGGCACTTTTGAAAATATTTAGATAGATAATATTAAGAATGTCAGACCTTGAAATGTTAAAGCTGCCTAGCTGTGTTTGAAATTTAATAAGGATCTTTATTCCTTGCAAAAATAATCCTGGAGGCTAAGAAGATATAGCACATAATGGAAATTGCTATACAAGCAAAGATATAGTAGTGGGGATGTTTATATTTTCATGATTTATTTTTTATTTGTAACAATGCATCCCCATGTATACAAAATACTGATTAGGAGTGGATGCACCAGTTCAGATAACATTTTTTTAAAATGAGTGATTTGAACCAAAACTAATCTGGCAGCGCTCCTGAAACTACCAACATAGATTTGAGAGGTTAGAACAAGCACGGAAAATGCTGAGGTTTAACGTTCAGTACCTTTAATTCATTACCTTTAACTAAATCACTTTACTGAATCAGTCTCATGATTTTTCCTCTAAAAAAACGCTTTTATTTATGGTTCTTGGCAAGATTTCTTTAGGAAAACCTCTGGGGAAAAATGTTATTTTTTGTTTTCTGCAGGAGGATTTAAGGTTAGCATTAAAACAGGGACATGATATCCTTGACAGTATTAGAAAGCCAGTTACTGAGAATGCCAACTACAAACTCAACCAAGATCAACTTGACAATCAAACCACTGTGGAAAGGTGAGATGAATGAAATACGGAGTGTTCATTAGTTTTTGTTTTACACATTTCTTTAATATTCTAGTATTTAATTTTTATACGTCTAGGTAGCAAACTGGCAAAATGATTCAACATGGTGACTGTTTAGAAGGCGCTAGAAGGCAGTTGCCCTTCTGCTCTAAAGGCTCTATTCACCAAAGTGCTTCAGGGTTCCATTTTCTCTCCTTTGCTGCTTGGTCTGCTAGTGAGGGAAATAAAGATACAATCTGGATTTCAGTGCCATTGGTATATTGATGACACACTGTTCTGTGTTTCTATTTCATGTGGTTCAAACAGTGCAGTTAATCAGCTTTCTCACCCTCTGGAGAAGATTCTTGCTTGTATGAGCAATGGCTGACTGAGACTCAGTCCAAACAAGACAGAGGTGATACTGTTTTGGGGGAAGCAGTGAGAGGAAAACAGAAGTGATGTGTTCTTTTGGGTGTGTTTGTCCTTTTATTAGTGAGAATCTAGAAGTTGTTAGCTCACCACCTGTTTCTGCATGTCTATACAGCAACTGTAGTGGAGAATGCTTTTCTTCCATCTTCGTCTGGTAGAAGATTGAAGAGAGGTAGCTATGTTAGTTTATTTCAGCAAAACAGACAAGGAGTCCTGTGGCACTTTTAAAGACTAACGAGTTTATTTCTCTCATGAGCTTTTGTGGGCATAATCCCACTTCGTCAGATGCATGAAATGGGGGGGGGGGAAAGCATGTTAGGTGTAAATATATGGATACAGAGAAGGGTGTGTCACAATGTTAATTCGAACAGATCCAGAGGGACAGACTGCTGGCCAGTCCATCTGGATTTGTTTGAATTAACACTGTGATCCAATGTGTTCTCTAGGGCAGTGGATCTCAACCACTGTGTTGGGACACATTACTGTCGCCACACAGCAGTAAGTATGTTGCAGAGAGATGGCTGGATTTGGCCTGGAGGCAATGGGCTAGTGTGTCCTGTAGAGACACAATATGCTGCCAAGTGTGTCACAACCCACAAAAGATTGAGAACCACTGCTCTAGGGTAGACAGGGCCTTAAACGTGGGTATGTGCAGCATCTAGATATAAGCATTGGTATCTGTTTTCTATAAATGCTAACAGTCATGATAGATTTCTTTTTTACATCAGTCTTATTCAAGACTGGGAACATTAGCTACTGTCCTGTTAACAATAGTCCGTCTTATTGCTTAGAAAAAGATTTAGTTTTGAGTTATCTGTTAAAGGATTCTATTATCTCTTAAAGACTGTAACTGCCTAACGCTTTACTCTCTTTTAGGCTTCTGGCTCAATTAGATGAAACAGAGGTTGCCTTTGATGAGTTTTGGGCTAAACATCATCAAAAGCTTACACAGTGTATGCAGCTTCGGAATTTTGAACAAACTTTTAAAGAGGTGAGAGTTTATTGATGCTGTTTTGATCTTTTATATTTGTCACCTTCATTCCCTAAGGATTCAAAATCACTTCCCAGATTATTTACATTCAACAACCTCTAATCCTTAAAGCAATGTATTTTTTTACCCTTACCTATCTCCCATCTTTCTCATGCAATTGAAAGTTTTCTTCCAGATTTTTTTCTTATTTGCCCTGATCTTGCATTCCATTATCACAGTATGTTCTTCTGGGCAATCAATTACTGTCAGTGATACTTCAAGGATTACCATTAGGCAATGATGTTTGCAGTGTTGGAACCATGTTGGTCCCAGAATATGAGAGGACAAGGCAGATATGGTAGTATCTTTTATTGGACCAACTTCCATTGGTAAAAGAGACAAGTGTTTGAGCTACACAGCTCATCTTCATCACTAAGGATTGATATAAGTAGGAGACTAGTTAGTTTGAATGCTTCTCTCTACAGACAAAATGTATTCTTGCAATGTTCTGATCTCCAGTGAACAGTGGGCATAAGTGTTCAGTGGTCCCTTCCAAACCAGCTCTCATGTAGCAGCATATAAGTAGTTTTATTATGGAGGCAATTGAAATCATCCTTTTGTCCCTCATTTCAGGCCAAAGCAGCTTTAAATATTGTGTCCGAGAGATTATCTGCTTTTACAGACGTGGGAAACAGCCGTTCACATGTGGAGCACATTCTGAAGGATCTTGACAACTTTGAAGAAAAATCACGTGTAAGTTCTCGTAACTTCTCCATGTTTTTTAGGCTACAGTACATTTTGCTTTTTGAGGAAAAAATGAACACGTTACTGAATGTGTTTTATGACCCTGAGTCAAAACTCAGGGTGGATAGAATGAGTGTCTTTTCCTCCTCCTGATTAAAACAGCCAATGGCATTAAAATTTAGAACTGTTAAGACAGTATCAAAAAAGTAGGTAATCAATCTGACAAAAATATCTGCTGTGGACACACAGATTGAGAATATTTCTTTTTCAGTTTTCCTATTTGTTTTGTAATGGAATAGTTATAATGGTTATATATGGTGGACATAAGGTTTCCTGGTTAAGGAACTGGTCTGGAAGTCAGGAGATCTGGATTTGATTCCTGACTTCCCCATATCTTTACTGTGTGACTTTGAACAAGTCATTTAATCTGTCTGTGCTAGTACTTTTGACTGCATAGGTGTTGTGCGATGCAATTCGTTAATGTTTGTGAAGCACACAGATACTATATTGAAGAAGGACACTGAAGTATTTGGACATTAGGAAAGACAGGAAAATACTTTGATTCGTTAGATAATGCAACAGTTAACAGTTTTAATACATGAAATTATTTGTATAGTATATAAATGCACTTTTCCATGATAAAACGCATAAATATGTATTTTATTTGTAAAAACAACGAGAGTCCTGTGGCACCTTTATAGACTAACAGATTTTCTTCGGCATAAGCTTTTGTGGGCTATAACATGCATCTGACGAAGTGGGTTATAGCCCACGAAAGCTTATGCCGAAGAAAATCGGTTAGTCTATAAGTTGCCACAGGGCTCGCGTTGTTTTTGCTGTACACAGACTAACACGGCTATCCCTCTGGATATTTTATTTGTGATATTTTTAGGGAATGTTAATCCTAACAAAAGTTACCTCTAAATCTAGTATCTAAATCTACCCCTAAATATGTTTTGCTTTCTTAGGAACCCTTAGAAAAAGCTAGGGCACTAGCTTTTGAAGGTGACCAGCTTATTCAAAACAACCACTATGCTTTGGACTCCATACTTCCAAAGCGCAATGAGCTCCATCATCTCTGTGATGCATTTACTACAGAGACAGAAAAGAGGAGAGATCTTCTTACCAAATCTCTGGAGCTGCACAGTCAATTGGAGAAGGTAAATTTTATATGAAATAGTTCTGCTTCTTATCTAACCTGCTAATAATTTTGTGAACATGTGATCATGTGAGCCTATGTTTTTGAGAAGTAGATAATGACCAGTAGACGAAAAATGTCTCCAGAATAAAATAGACATTTGATAACGGGGGGAGGGGGAGAGGGGATCAGAAATATGATTCCCCTCCAACCCATAACTATATGAAGAATATTTTGCTCTGTCCACTGATGTGTGTTTTTCCTGTATTCTTTGTGTTTCCAGTCTATGAGGTGGTGTGATGAAGGAATTTACCTGCTAGCGTCACAGCCTGTAGACAAATGCCAGTCCCAGGATGGAGCAGAATCAGCTTTGCAGGAGATTGAAAAATTTCTGGACACTGGTGCAGACAATAAAATCGAGGAACTGAATAAAGTTTACAAATTATATGGACCCATTCTCAACCAAGATTTAATGGTACTCTTAGTATTTATGCATGTGCACCTATATGTATAATCACCTTGCTAATTTTTGATGTGGTTTTTTGCAGGGCTGATGTTAATGTAAAGCTATATAGCCAGCTTCCAAGGGTGCTGAATTTTTTTTAGGCACTTTGAGCCTTTAATTGTTCATTCTATTTATCGACCCCACCTACAATGGCAGCATTGGGGGTCGGGGGGGGGGTGAGTTAGCTGGGAACTGCAATACCAATATCGCTCTAGTCCAGCCCTACCTTTATATGGACCCGTCATTACTTTTATTTATTGGGATATAGAGGGGGAAGGTATGGTCTGTCTCTTTAAAGACTTCCCTTTTAACAGTAAAACAAACAAGGAGTCCTGTGGCACTTTTAAAGACTAACAAATTTATTTATCGCATGAGCTTTCGTGGGAGAAAATCCCACTTCGTCAGATGCTACAAAGTGGGATTTTCTCCCACAAAAGCTCATGCGATAAATAAATTGGTTAGTCTTTAAAAATTCCACAGGACTCCTTGTTTGTTTTGCTGAACTAGACTAACACGGCTCCCCCTTTGGAACCTTTTAACAGTGTGGGCCACCCCCAGGACAGTTTTAATGTAAAGCAATTCTGCCTCTTCCACGGTACCCCTGCACCAGTGGAAGTGGTTGAAAGTCATGGGACAGAGATGGCTCCACCTCGATTCCGTGTCCCATTGACCCCTGCCTCTGATTTGCTGCCAAAAACATCAGAATACCTAGCATTGGCTAGTTTCTTGGGTAGTAGTGTTCAAAATCTATTTTGTCAAATGAATTCTTGTGGTCTGTTGCACGTTAGTAAAAACCTATTTCTAAATTTACACGCTCTTCAGAAGAATGAATTGTTCTAAATGGAACATTACTTTGATGTGTGTCTCTTGCCATTCTTAGCTATTCTAATATGTACATAATGTAATTAAGTTAGCACTTGGATGCCCAAGTCCCATTGACTTTCAATGATGATTAGACCCCCTAAATGCTGAAGTCAATTTTTAAAATGTGATTTAGACTTATAGGTCACTTACATGCTTTGAAACATTGACCCTTAAGTTTGAATCAGGAATTACTTGAGTTCCCTAAATTTAGCATGTGTGGTCAACAGTGAAATGTGTTGGTACTGATGTATATTAATGTAGTTGGGACTAAATGACTCAGCCTGTCATTATAAATTATATTTTAGTTAGAATGAGATGGAAAATTTCTCTTTTTAAAGCTTAGCACATTATTTATACATGTTCCTTTTTTGTATGTTGTATAAAAGATTATCTTGGAGATCAGCGTACCATGAATGATACCATGACTTGTGGGGTTATTCAAAATCCTCATGATAATTTTATGCTACTTCTACAGGAACATGTACAAAAAGTCTTTCAAAAGCAGGAAAGCATGGAAGAAATGTTTCAAAAGAGACAAGTGAGTCTTAAGAAACTGGCAGCGAGGCAGACCCGTCCAGTTCAGCCAGTGGCACCAAGACCTGAAGTTTCTGTAAAATCTCCTTGTACTTCTCCAGGTAAATAACTGCTAAAGCCATTGAATAAGGTTTATGCACTATGTCAGTGACCTGAAAGATAATTTAAGCTATTATCTTTGGTTATATAAATGATCTGTGCCAGGCCTAACAGCTGCTGTTTCATTCTGTACCAGGTCTTCGAAGAGGCTCTAACTATGTGTCTTGCTTAGAAGGTAGTACGGCCTGGAGACTGAACTACAGAAGAGTAAAAGTAATTCTGAATTTATTGTTTCACCTTGATCATTTTGTTAGGTACACATGCGTGTGCATGTGCACACAGAAAACTAGACAAAGTCATTATGCTTCGTAAATTCACAGAATTTTCAAAAAGAAATACAGAAAGCCCTAGACAAAATCAAGTTTTGGTTGAACAGAATTCCATTTCATCCTCTAGGGTTGTGCCATTGCCCTGAGATCCTTTTTGCTGGGAAAAGAAGCAAGAGCAAAGCCTTTCTAAGCTGGCCAGTTGACTTCCTCTTTTGTGGGACACCTGATTTATCCAAATTAACTTCCATTCTTTTGCCCCTGAATTTGTCTCAGAATTTCCTTCATTTTCCATATTGCAGCCTTTCTTGTGACGCACGCACACTTTCCTGTTTTCCTTCTGACATCCTTTTTCACTTCTTATTCCAGAATGAAATGAGTGAAATCCGTCAAAGCAGAGGTGGATCTGTTATGGATGATGAAGAAAACCTAGCTGTGTTACGAAGGTGGGTACAGCCTGGTATACAGCAGCCATCACATTGGCTTGATTGGACTGATCACGGTCTACCATTACATTTGGTTCAGCAGATTTAGATGGCTGTGATGTAGCCCTGGGGTTGTATAAAATGGATTCCTTCTTGCATGGTCCTTTGCAAGTCACTGTCTTACTGCTTCTTGCTGAATGGGAGGATTTAGGTTTTTTAAAACTCCTCAAAATTGCATCTTCCCACCTCATTCATGGTCAGTCTTGTGTAATACTTTCTTCAACATCAGCTGAATAAACTTTCTGTAAAAGAATACCTTCTACTGCACGTTGAACTTGACCCCACCACTGCAGCTGTCTTGTTCTCCATTGGTGCAAGACTGCAACTTGCTGGGATTATCTGAGTATTTCCTTATTTATGACAAAATTAAATCAACAGATGTTAAGATGACGTTATAACTTTTGAAAAGAGAGTCTTAAGAAAACTGTTTTGTTTTACTTTCACTTAAGGTTCAGTTAAGCATCTGAGCTTTCATATGTTTTTCTGAATCAAGCCTTCAAACTTTGAGATGCACTTATCATTGAAGGAAATCTGAGCTGGTGGAAGTGAATCAGTTACATTCTATGGTATACACTGGAGAATATTTTCCCATTTTTAGTATGCAGGTTTATTTGTACTTTGGTATGTAACTTCATTTCCTGAAGGACAACTTTCCATGATAAATGCTTTAGTGAAAGGATATTTTAAGTTTCAGTTCAGATTGGTATTAAAGTTTTGAATAGTTATCAAGTCTTAAAGGAACTGCTAAAGATTTTGGTCTCCATAGTTTGATATTTTCCTGAAATTTGTATGGTTGGTTGATTCATGTTTAAGTTGAAGGACAATGTTGGCAAAAGAAAAATAGGTATAAACTGGCCATCAGTATATTTGGGCTAAAAATTTAAAAGGAGGTTTCTAAACATCGGAAGAGTGAGGTTCTAAACAGTAGAAGTTGGGGAGGACAAACAATTTAGTGTTAAGAGTGAAATTGACAAATTTTTTAGTTGGATTCTGTAATGGGGTTGGTTGTGATATTAGGGGCCAGGGCTCAGCAGCTTTAGGGATCCCTTCCAGTTCATGTTGTATATTCCTAAAATCTGATGCTTTAGGGCTTCAGCTTTTCTCCTGCAGGGATCAGAAAAGGTTCCCCTTTCCCCTGCATATTCTATTTGGGGGTGGAGGTGGGGGGTTCTCCTTCCCCTGAAGCATCAGAGATGGCCACAGATGGAGATGGGACACTGGATGAAGTGGGCCAGTGATCTGCGGGAGTCCTGAGAATTCGCTCAGCTGCTTGCCTAGTTAGTTCTTTCTCACATGCTCAGCATATGTGAAGTCAGGAAAGAATTTCCTTCCATTTTCTGCCTTTGGGTCCTAGTGGTTTGGTGTCGTAGGGGCTGTGACGCTCTTGTTCTAGTTTTGGTTGTTGGGAATGATGTTAGTAACCTGGAGGTCCTAAATGCTGGGGAAATCTCAAAGCAGTTTCTAATATTCCTTTTTCCACATCAGAGAACCACCATATGTGCTCCAAAACTACTAGTGATCTCTGCCCAGAACTGATCTGGGATTGGCCTAGCAGCATTTGCAGACCGAAGTGTATTGGCTCATCTCTCTGAAAGACCCTGCACTACAGCTAACTCTAGCCATCAGTGTTAGTTCCATGTGTTCACAGGCATGTGAAAATCCACCACTCAAAAACATAATGAGGAAAAGGAATCCATGTTAAGTGGATGCCTGTGGAAAACAATGTGGCAGACATAGGGAATGACATTTCTTCATAATATGCCATAAATACTGATTCATAAGATGACTTGAATAGCAGATGACCAATTGAATTTAAAATATAAAACTCTATCTTCAGTAGCACACTGCAGCCCTAACTCCAGCTCCTGCAGCACTTGGAACTATAGTAGAATCCAGGTTTAGAGTGTGTGATGTCACAATCTGCTGCCTCAATTTATAATCTGAATTAAATAACATCCACTATCCTGCCATCTGTAGGAAAGACATTTTGACATAAACTATAGCTGAGCAAATATATATGGATATGCAAATTTATATTCAGCATTAGTTACTTGGTCCTGTAAAAACAGGCTAAGGAATTTTATACGGAGTCTAAGTATTCTCTTCTTAATTATGAACAGTCCTTTCTTAACTATCTATCTGTTAACAGCCATGTAATTAATGAACTTATTGAAACTGAACGAGCATATGTGGAAGAACTTCTCTGTGTTCTTGAGGTAAGTCTGTTTATCCATGTGTCTGCTCATGGAGCAGATACCTTCAGTATCTTAAATTACCTTAAATTAATAAATTCTAGCAAAGTACAATGCAAAAAACTTGTTTCCCTATATATGATCTATCTGGAAATAATATTTTTCGGGGATTTGGGGGAGGACTGCACCAGTAACCAGGGTTTAAGGAAGAGCAATAATGGTCTAATGCCATCTTTGCATTCTCCTCTCCTAAGCTATGTTGAATATTCAGACCAGAGAATCTGGCTCATCATGCTCATTGGATAATGTCTACATTTGGAATTGAGATTTATACAACATTGCATGTATTTCTTGATGTGTTGAAATGCTAAATGGCAGGAACTGCAATGATTTTTGTTACCTGTAATAGTATTATCAGTGTGGATGAGCAAGAAGGTTGCATAGTCAGTACAGCTAGTTCTGAAACTATCAGATGAAATATTTAAAGAGTTCTGAAAAACAGCAAATTACGCATATATAAATGATGTGGAAATAATCTAGCTTTGGCTTGAGTGCGGTGATTGTGTAAACTTCCCTGCATTCTTATTTAACAAGAAAATTCAGTAATTCTTCAAATTAACTCCTTTGAGATTGTGAATGTGTGTATGCAATTCTCCTGAGCGCAGTCAAGAGAAGAGCAATGTTTGTAAGAGTTAACATTTCCTAATTTATACAGCAGTCTTCTGTTTATCAGCTGCTGGCAGACTGAGCTGGAAGGGAGACAAGTGTTTGGAAATAATTAATTTGCCTCTCTCCATGTCACAGGGATATGCTGCAGAGATGGACAACCCTTTAATGATGCATCTCATTTCACCAGGCCTCCTAAATAAAAAGGATATTTTGTTTGGGAATATGGAAGAAATTTATCATTTTCACAACAGGTTAGGGCTTGTGTTCAATGGAAAAGCCTTCAGTGAGTGGGTGGATGACTGTTAAGAGTGGAAGTTTTTATTTCTATGTTAGATCATTTTATGTAGTATTGCTTAGGAGAAGGAAGGGTCTGTTATTTTAATCACATTAAAAGACCCTGACTTAGTCTTTCGTTGGTATCTGATACACCTAACCCAATGTGGCTATGGGAGACAAGGAACCTTCCAAAGAGCTGTTCGAAGCTTTTCTGCAAAAAAGTATAGAACAGCCAATATTTTGCTCTATGTTCATCTTTGCTTTACGATCTGTCCTTTCACTCACCCAATTAATGAAGGAAGCTAAACAGTTTCAAATACAACAGAAACTGTCTTTCAACTCCAAAATACATGACCCATCCCTGAATATCTCTCTCTTTTTTAATACTTCTACTAGGTATTAACTTCTTGCCTCAGCCACTAACCATTTTATCCCCCTTTGATATTCTTTTGCCTAGTAAAAGATTTTACACTCTATTGCTGATTTTACACTCTATTAGGAAAATTAACCTCTCCTATGAGTTTGAGTTGATGGCTAATATTTGGCAGATCTTCCCACAAAGGACAGAACTGGAACTGGTAGGAAAGATAAAAGCATAATTTCAAACAGTTAAGTGTAAAGAACAATTGTTACATTCCTTATACAGACATCTAGGCTTTGGCCAGCAATTTTTATGGGAAAATTACTAACTTGTGATCTAGCTAGGTGGTTTGGTTTTGTTTGCTTTTTGGGTTTTTTTAAGTTAAAATAGTTTTACATGTTATACTTGTCCCCAAGGCTCTGGGCCAATTTGTGTGATTTTTACAGTCACATTTTTCCATGTCTTTAAAGGTTTTTCTCCCCTTTTTGGAAGTGAAGAACCCACACACAAAAAATGTAAAACTATCTAGAGGAAATAGTGCAGATGACTATACACAAAATGCTTCCGAATGCACCAAGTAAACAAACTAAAAACATTTTTCTTCAATCTTTTTGTTATAGAAATCTTCTGTAACCATTTCTAAGAATAGACTAAATAAAAATTAAGAAATTTTTAAGTTGATGTCCCTTTCAAATAATGAATTACAAAACTACAACTCAGGTATTTCCTAAAGTTTAGAAAATTAATTCTATGGAAAAAGCCTAAGGAAGTCTAGCTTATTACAACTGTTTTTATTTAGTATGTTTTATTTTATGACCTAACAAAGTTATCTTCTTTGCAGAATATTCTTGAGAGAACTAGAAAATTACATAGAATATCCAGAGCTGGTAGGAAGGTGTTTTCTGGAAAGGGTATGTATCACAAAAGTACAGAAACAGAGAATGTATTTTGCTAGATGTTCTTGTGTCTCGCCCAGCTTCAATTAGAATCCCAGCATACTAATTATAGACACCCCCCCCCATGACTACAAAAGATGTAGGAGATTTTCACATGGCCATTGTCATCAAATCCCTTGTATTAAAATTGAGTGAGTAGCAGAGGAACCAACAAGGTAGATATTACTTGAATATATTTAATTTTCAACTTTCATGGAAGGGGTGAAGAAGAAATTATTTATTCTTGAATCAGTTACTTTCTTCCCTTCCTCCCCCCATCATCTCCCTCTGAAACACTGGTTGGATGAAAAATAGAGTTTTATTAGTGTTAGGGTTACAGAATCTTAGATGAGATCAGGATCAAGTCAGTGTCAAGTCAGTTTGTTAAATCAGGTGTCTTCTGTGTAGGAAAATGAACTTTTGTTTCCTAAGGAACTCATCATAACTTTCAGTTATTGCACTAAATTAATATTATGTATAATAATTAGTTTGAGATTAAATATAAATGAATCCAATATTATTCTACTTGAACCATTATTTTGTGGCAACTAGATACTACAATGAAGCATGCATTAGAAATACTGAAATAGATCTAAATCTCTTAGGACTCATCTCCACTGGACTTTTGAAAATTCTTAGAAACTTCACCTCTTTTAAGGATCACATCACACAAACATGGTGTCTCATAGGTACAAAGTACCTGCTGCACTTGGTGATTGACCTGAGGTGGTCTGGGAAATGGAGCCATAAGCCGCCGCGGTCATTGCTGTTGTAGTCCATGAGCAAGTCCCCTAGAAACCCAGGGTTGTGTTTCAGGAGCATCTCCCTAATGGGGTTATATAAAAGCAGACACCATGGCATTGCAATTTATTGAGCACGCTTGTTCAGGCGAAGATTTGAATTGGGCTATTGTTTGCTGAAGCCATTAATCCTTTATAATGTACATATGAGGGTTTTCATAATACTGTTATTCTTTGTAAATAAAGACAAATATCCATTTTTAAAATAGTTGCAAATGCTTCAACTCAGAGGTCAGAAGTCAATGACCCATTAACTGTTCCCTGGAATAAGCCAAAAAACCCTTTAAACTATTGAAATGTTAGGTAACAGAGTGATTCATGTGGATGAGTATTTTCAGTGTTATAGTTATAAATGTGACTTGAAGCAGTTGTTTGACTGGCGTTTGATCCTAAAATAGTAGGTTAGACTCTGTAAATGTTGCTTAACCAAAAATAAATAAATAAACCACACCTAGGAACAGGTTTGCTTGATTAAAAACAAGCTTCTTCTTTAAACCCAAACATGATATTCAAGATGCTTACCACAAAGAAACTGAGCTTGGAAGGAACTCAGCAAGTAAATGGAGCTATCTTCATGAATGAAACAAAAAAGAAACATGGGGGGAAAAAAAGCAGAGTTATGCAAATACTACCAAAAAACTGATGGTGAATATTCATTAAAATTAAAAACTTGAATTTGCTTCCATAAGTCACATCCTGTGACACTTTTGTTCAGAAGGTGAAACTTCCTACTCTGCAGAGAGCCAGCATATAGCTTATGTAATATGTAAGCCCCATTTAAACTTTATTTAGAGGGCTGAAGTAGAACTTGTGCATCTCACAGGCTTTATCCTGACTCTCTACAGGGGCAAATTCGATCCAGGAAGTGATAGGTTCACAAATACCTATGTGAATATAGCACAAAGGTTTCTCTAATTTATATTACTTTCAGTTGCACAGTTAGGGAGCACAAGTAATACCAAATGACCTATGTGACCAGACATGCTCTTGAATAGTAAAACCCTGGAAGACATTGAAGTGAATAGTGCACAACCAGCTGGGGGATATGTTACTAGAAAGTGTTTAAACACTTGACAGTAATGAGCAAATTCATTAAATTCAAATCTGTATGCAGAGAACTCACAAACAGAAAAACTGTAGAAGTATTTAAATACTTTGTGAGCTACAAAGACTTTGCCCCACTCCACAAGAATATAATACAGTGTTCTATTAATGATAGTTGCACTTATTATTTCTTAATGGATAGCAAAAGTTTGTTATGAATTAGCCATTAGCAACATTTACCATCTGGATGCAGCTGGTGATTTAGCAGCCTACCACTAAAGAGCAACAGGCTACTCTTCGCCTGCATTTATGGTCAATATTATAATACTACATAGATGTTTCTTTTTCATATATTAATTTAAATATGGGGTTGTGTGTATGTGGATTGTATATATTTAAAAGATGTTTAATGTTACACTGAAGCAAGAATTCACAAGAAAATATTTTGAAATTCTGCAGTACAATGTGTAAATTAATAATAATATCCATTAAAATGACAATGAATAATTTAACAGTTTTTGTTTGCCGGTAAGATTCCAGGGAATTATACTCTTCTTTGTCCTGGTTTTTCTTAGTTTTATAAGCAGGCATTCCAAAGGCTTGTAAATACTTTTTAATAAAAGTTCAGTACTTGAATTCATAACAACCTTTTTCCCCAAATTCAGATGGAAGATTTCCAGATTTATGAAAAATATTGTCAAAATAAGCCCCGATCTGAAAGCTTGTGGAGGCAGTTTTCAGATTCTGTCTTTTTTCAGGTATATTTATTTATTTACTTAAAATATTAGTATTTGTAAATTGATATACTTTCTCAGTGTTTCAAAAACTGAACTAAGAAAGACTTTAACGAAGTGCTAAATTCATTTTAGGAATGTCAGAGGAAACTTGATCACAAGCTAAGTTTGGATTCCTACTTACTGAAACCTGTTCAGAGAATAACAAAATACCAGTTACTGCTGAAGGTAGGGGATACAGAACGGTATTCATGAGTGTGCTTTTGAAAGTAACACATTTTTTTAAAATATGTAATTTTGTCTCATCCGATCCAGAGAAAAGCCTAAAAGACTAAATAAGAAGTAAGAACATACAAGGACTTACAAGTCATTAAGGTTGATATGCGCATCCAAGTCTGCCATCTTCTTGTTTCTCTGGGTCTGAAAGCAGGAAGGGGCAAAGTCATGTTTAACAGTTATTTTTGCTTTTATTCTCCCTGTGGGTAGCCAGAAGGAGGGCAAGGAAAACTTCTCATTTGCTTAAAGCTTGTGACCATACAGGAATTTGCATTATAGGCTAAAAAATGTGTCTCCATAGTTGAATAGAAATTCTGTAAGATAATGCTGAAGGA
Source organism: Pelusios castaneus (assembly GCA_007922175.1). Classification (NCBI taxonomy): domain Eukaryota; kingdom Metazoa; phylum Chordata; order Testudines; family Pelomedusidae; genus Pelusios; species Pelusios castaneus. Next base: position 13,612,897 of record ML685801.1, on the reverse strand, counting down.
TTCATTTTAGGGATTGAGTGATTTTTTCAGTTGACATCACTGTATGTTTTTAGAAAATATATGACAATGTTATATTTTATAATTTTATATCAGAAGCTTGAAATTTTTGAAAATGCTTCACTAAATTTCCAAACGTTTAATGTCTGATTTTTTTCATAATAAATTATTTAATGAATATTCAAAATACAACCCTTTCCATGCATGCAGATTACTTGATTTAACAAATGCTTCACACATAGGCAAATTAAGATTCCAAGATTAGTTTTTAAAATTATAGTGCACTAATTATTTAAAAACAGCATTGGATCAAAGTCACATTGGCACAAATACATTGCAGTTAATTGAGCGACAACAGGGATGAATTTTGCTAACTGTTTAAGTGTGAAGACTGATGATTTTAGAAGTCTCTCTTAAAATATCCTTATTTCCTGTGATTTGACTTGTGTGAGTGGACCTTAATTCCCATGTGATCTCCAACTGGAGCTAGTGGAGTTCCACATGGATTAAACTGCAAGATTGGAATCATAAAAAGAGTATCTTCACTTACATAGTAGTCTTTGGTGAAGGACTGCCTCTTTGTTATATTTTTGGGCAGTGCCTAGCACAGCGGGGTTTCAATCTGTGACCAGGGCTTCAGGATGCAATATAAATAATAACAGTTTACAATGAACATGACATATACTTAAGTTTTAGAGCTAGGTAGAAATAGAAAGATTTTTCACAAAAAATTCAGGCCAGGTTTGTCACCGTTTGTTAGTAAATGCAAGATTGGGCTGACTAAGCCTTACTTCTAGATATTTGCCTACTTGATAATTTAGTAATGTTTGTAAAGTGCTCTCAGTGTGAATTGTTAAGGCCAGTCATTGTTAGACATGAGAAGTAAAATTTAGAACCTTCTGATTCCCAATCTTGCATTTAATCTACTGCCATGTGGCTTTTGGAGATTCCTGTCTTCACAGATTCTCCTCCTTGGGATTTTTTCAAATGTGGAAATTTTTGGTTGAAAATTTTACACAGACTAGGGTAGGGTTTTGTGTGTGTCTCAATTTCAGTGTTGAAATTAGTGTATTACTAGTTATCTATTTACGGAACTGAATGAGTATCACATCTTTTTTTTCTCCTCCCAAAGGAAATGCTGAAATATAGTAAAAACTGTGAAGGAGCTGAAGATCTGCAAGAGGCATTAACCTCTATATTAGGTATTCTCAAAGCAGTCAATGATTCCATGCACCAGATTGCCATTACTGGCTATGATGTAAGTGACAGCATTTCTTAATTATTTCTGTAAAGATACAAGGAGAGATGAGGTGTATATAATAACGCAAATTGGATTTCTTTTTAACTAACTAATATCTGAACTGTGTTGTCTAATAAAAATAATGGGAACATTTATTTGTTACATATTTCTCACCAATCTCGTTATTAGTATATAGTTTTAACATATTTTATTAAAAGTGACAATCCCATTTTGTAGAGCTCTGTTTTCCTTTATAAATTTTCTTCTTCAAATGCATACAAAGTGAGGTGTAAAGTCTACTTTATTCAGCAATGTACCTTAGAAAGAAGAGAATAAGAATTGTCATGTCAGTTGTCCATTTCTAGAGCTGTGAGTTGTATGCTGCCTGGCAGTAGAGAGTGCCAAATGTTTCAGAAGAAGACATTGTTAATCCATGCATAGGTTGGCTGTATTTTAAAGAAACCCTACTAAGGGCACAGGAAGATACCATTCCGACAGAACAGCAGAAAGAACAGCAAATATGGAAGTTGCCCAGCGTGGCTTAGCAGGGAACTCTGTGGGGAGCTGAAACCCAAAAGGGAAGCTTAGAAGAAGTGGAAGCTTGGACAGATGACTAGAGAGGCGTATAAAGATATTGCTCTGGCCTCAGGGATAAAATCAGAAAGGCCAAAGGGCAATTGGAGTTGCAGCTGGCAAGGGATGTGTAGGATAACAGGAAGGGGTTCTACAAGTATGTCAGTAACAAGAAGAGGATCAGGGATGGTGTGGGTCCCTTACTGAATGGGGCAAGAATCCTCATGGCAGATGATGCGGAAAAGGCTGAAGTACTCAATGCTTTTTTAACCTCAGTCTTCACAGGCAGGGTCAGCTCCCAGGCTACTACTACCCTGGGTAACACAGAATGGAGAGAAGAAGAGTGGCCCTCAGTGATGGAAGGTCAGATTAGGGACTACTTAAAGAACTTGGATGTGCACAAGTCTATGGGGCTGGATTAACTGCATCTGAGGGTGCTGAGGGAGTTGGCCAATATGATTACAGAGCCATTGGCTGTTTTATCTTTGAAAACTTGTAACGAACGGGGGAGGTTCTAGATGATTGGAAAAAGGCAAATATAGTACCTCTCTTCAAGAAAGGGAAAAAGGAGGATCTGGAAAACTACAAAGCAATCAGCCTCACCTCAATCCTTGAAAAAATCATGGAGCAGGTCCTCAAAGAATCCATTCTGAAACACTTGGAGGAAGATAGAGTGATCAAGAACAGTCAGCATGGATTCACCAAGGGCAAATCATGCCTGACTAACCTGATTGCCTTCTATGATGAGGTGACTGGATTTGTGGATGCAGGAATAGCCGTCGACATGATAGACCTTGACTTTAGCAAAGCTTTTGATACAGTTTCCCATAGCATTCTTGTCAGCAAGTTAAGGAAGTATTGGTTGGATGAATGGACTGTAAGATGGACAGAAAACTGGCTAGATCATTGGGCTAAGCAGTTAGGGATCAATGGCTCAATGTCTAGTTGGCAACCAGTAACAAGTGGAGTGTCCCAGGGGTCAGTCCTGGGGCCAGTTCTGTTCAACATCTTCATTAATGATCTGGATGATGGGATAGATTGCACACTCAGTAAGTTCACGGATGACACCAAGCTGCGGGGAATGGTAGACACGCTGGAGGGCAGGGATAGGATTCAGGGAGACCTAGATAAATTGGAGCATTGGGCCAAAAGAAATCACATAAGGTTCAACAAGGACAAGTGCAAAGTCCGGCACTTAAGACGGAAAAATCCCATGTACTGCTTGTGACCGGGGCCTCCTGGGATACCTTCCTGGACGTGCAAAAATCAGGGCAAGCTGCAAAACCGGGAGCCAAACTCCCCACACACTGATGAGTGGTACTTAAACCAGTCTCCCTATCAGTCACAAACAGGCTTCTGGTTCCCCACACTGGGTACCAAGAAATCTGCCCAAAATAGAAACAGCCCCCTTTATTGCACTCCAGCTCCTCTGGCTCCCACCTAGCCACACAGTCCCTTAAAGATATAGGTTCTCCTGACCCCAAAGGGCCAGCCACAGCACACAGAACAATATAGGTTTGGATCTTACCCAAAATACCACACTGGTAGGCAATCCTTTAGCAACTACAACTAAAGGTTTAATATAAGAAGAAAAGAAGCAAAATATGAGAGATGTTAAAGGGTCAAAGCGAATCACATACATACAAATGATTTAAAGTTCATGAAAAGCAGTTTGCAGGGTTGTTCCTCTGGTAAACACCCAGCAGCAGGGTGGGCCTCAATCCTTTGTTCAGTCTCAGAGGAATAGTTCCAGAGAGGGTTGTTGGCTGTAGACTGAGGACTTGAGAGCAAGATGGAGTTGGGGTTGCTGCCTTATATCATCTCTGGCCTTCTCCATGCTGTGTGCAGGTCTCTCCAATCAAACTGGAGCTGAGTCACATGTTTAAGTCCTAGTGGCTCAACAGGTTTTCTTCTTCGGCCCATTATACTGGGGAGCTTCCTTAATGGGCCATTAAGGAGACAATGGCCAGGTAGACATTCAGTCTGGGGAATTTTCCCAGCCTTACACAAGTTAAAATATAACAATCATATTCCTAACTTCTAATATGAATACAAATCCTACACATAAACTATATAATCATTCCCCACAAATTATTACCTTTCTATTGACACCAAACATGGCATAGTTCCTATGGATTATAACAATCATAAAATATTAATACAAAATAATATCATAAATGGTTCCTTAAATCCTGACAGCATCACACTGCTACAGGCTGGGGACCGATCGGTTAAGTAGCAGCACTGGAGAAAAGGACTTGGGGGTTATGGTGGACGGGAAGCTGGATATGAATCAACAGTGTGCCCTTGTTGCCAAAAAAACCAATAGCATATTGGGCTGCATCAGTAGGAATGTTGACAGCAGATCAAAGGATGTGATTATTCCTCTCTATTTGGCACTGGTGAGGCCGCATCTGGAATACTGTGTCCAGTTTTGGGCTCCCCACTACGAAAGGTTGTTGACAAATTAGAAAGAGGGAGGGCAACAAAAATGATTGGGGGCTGGGGCACATGACTTACGAGGAGAGACTGAAGGAGGAACTAGTCTTATTTAGTCTACAGAAGAGAAGACTGACGGGGGATTTGATAGCAACCTTCAACTACTTGAAGGGGTGCTGCAAAGAGAAGGGAGCTAGGCTGTTCTCAGTACTAACAGAGGACAGAACAAGGAGCAATGGTTTCAAGTTGCAGCTGGGGAGGTCGAGGTTGGATATTAGGAAAACCTTTCTCACTAGGAGGGTGGTGAAGCATTGGAAGGGGTTATCTAGAGAGGTGGTGGAATCTCCATCTTTGGAAACATTTAAGGCCCAGTTAGACAAAACCCTGGCTGGGATAATTTAGTGGGAGTGATCCTGCTTTTAGCAGGGGTTTGGACTAGATGACCTCATGAGGTCCTTTCCAACCCTAAGACTCTATAGTACTTTATCCTTGGAGGTAAATTTCCTCTAGAAATGAACTGATGAGTGAGTTGGGTTTGCAAAACCAAACCCAGGAATGAGACCATCCTGCGCCCTGGGAAGCAGTGATTTTGAAAAACATTTGGGGATCAAAATTGGTAATCAGCTGAATAGGAGCTCCATATATGACTCTGTCCAAAAGAACTAATGCGCTTCTGGGATGCTTAACAAGGGACTCTTGAGTAGGAGTGAGATTGTTTCATCTCTGTACTTTGCACTGATGTGGTCATTCTGGAATACTGTGTCCAGTTCTGGTGTCCACAATTCAAGCAGGATATTGAGAAATTGAAGACTATGAGAATGATTAAAGGTGAATGGGGGGGGGGGGCAGGGAGACTCAAGGAGCTCAGTTTATTTAGCTTAATAAAGAGAAGATTAAGGAGTGACCTGATTATATAGTTTATAAGTCCCTATATAGGGAACAAATACTTATAAACAGGCTCTTCATTCTGGCAGAGAAAGCTTTAACATTATCTGATGGTTGGAAGTTGAAGCTAGACAGATTCAGGCGGAAAATAAAGCATAATTTTTTAGCAGTGACTGTTATCATCCATTGGAATAGTCTACGAAGTGTTATGGTGTGGTCTCTATCACTGACAAGTTTTAAATCAAGATTGGATATTTTTCTGAAAGATCTGCTCTAGGAGTTATTTTGGGGACGTTATATGGCCTGTTTTGTACAGGAGGTGAGGCTTCGATAGGGCCAGGATTTCATACTCCCCCCTCCCCCCAGCCCCCAAACCATCGAAGTTCAGATAAAACATTTTTCGTCTTTGTATCTCACATCATCCTCCAGCATATTTCTCTTCAGTATTTGATGTGTTGTTGGATGTTAGATGTGATGTATAAATTATTGATGTTAATTTGCATGTTATGGTGGATTCCTCAGCCTTTCTTTGTTAAGAATGGTTGAAGTCTAAATAAGAAACAGCATTGCTGCCCCATTTGGCTGCTTCTGTTCCTTTTATGTGAATTCGAACAATCTTGCATCACTTGGCCTTGTGTAAAGTCTTCCTACTTTCAAAATTAATAAACCAAACAAATTATGCGTAAAGGAACAATGTCAATCAACTATTGACTATTTTTTAAAAAATTAATAGAACATCTTTTTTATGAAAAGTGTGTGTGTGTGTGTGTGTGTGTGTGTGTGTGTGTGTGTGTGTGTG
>ML685801.1:13591930-13606954 GCA_007922175.1 Pelusios castaneus | reverse complement strand
GTGTGTGTGTGTGTGTGTGTGTGTGTGTGTGTGTGTGTGTGTGTGTGTGTGTGTGTGTGTGTGTGTGTGTGTGTATTATATCTGTACATGCACAATTATAGCAAGTTTTCTGCTTTCCTATCGAACTCACATTCTTGGATCCACTTTTTCTTACTGGTCATTGGAGTATCTTGTAATAACAGTACTTCAAGAGAACATTTTCAGATGGAAATATGGTTTTCAAGTTAGTGTCTCTTCAGAAGGTAAACAATTTCACTGTTTTTGTTCCAGGGAAACCTGAATGAACTAGGCAAGCTTTTAATGCAAGGATCCTTCAATGTATGGACTGATCACAAAAAGGGCCACTCAAAAGTGAAGGATTTGGCACGTTTCAAGCCAATGCAGAGGCATCTATTCCTCCATGAGAAGGCAGTGTTGTTCTGTAAAAAGAGAGAAGAAAATGGAGAGGGATATGAAAAAGCACCTTCCTACAGTTATAAACATTCCTTAAATGTAAGCTGTTTTAGCAATCATATTAAGAATAAGACAAAATAGTACTAACCATTTGAGCTGCTGGAATACAGTACATTATGTTCATACACCGAAAACATTTTATACCTATAACTTTATTTGAGAGCACATTATTGTGCCCAACATATTTTGCTTATTTTCAACAGCTAAAGGATTTTTTTAAAGTATGGACTTTGCACTTTGAAGCAAGTCTGGCCAATATTGTCATAATCTCTGCCCTTTTATTGTCCTATTTTCTATGTCTTCCCTTTCTTCCTCATTTCTACATCCCTTTTTTTAACTCCAACATGTTTCATTTTGAGATTTTAAAAAATCATATTAGACTCATTTAATCCAGATTGTGATCTCCTTGTCCATGTTAAATAGTGAATTGGAACTATTGATGGAGTAAGATCATCCTAAATATAAGTAAAGGTAGCATAACCTGCTCTTTAAATATGAGATTAATTTACACCAGGGGTGTCAAACTCATTTGCTGTGGCAGGCCAGATTTGACTTAAATGTACTTCAAGTGGGCTGTACTTGCCATAAATGGAAATACTACCGCACTCTCGCGGCATCACAGAGTGCTGTGTGTGCAAAACTGCTCTCCGTGATGTTGTACTTGGAAAATGAAAAACTAGCAGGATCTTATTCAGGGCGACAAGGCAATATGCCATGTTTATTGTGAGGAAAACACAATTATGTTAATAGCTTATATCTAGTACCTACACACACACCCCCAAATATTCTACTGTTGGTCATGTATAGTTACCAGTCCTGATTGTTGCTTGTGATCATAGCTTGAGTTCGTGGCTGGTGTTCGCAGCTCATGGCAGCTACCTGGCCAGGGAAGCTGGGCATGAGGAAGAGCGGGGTCTCTGTCGGGCACGCAGCTATGCCCCAACGCTCTTGGATGGTGTGCAGAACATTACCCAAAGCTATGCAGCCTTACCCATCTTTTATCCATGGATCTTGCTGTGTCACACTGCCTCAGGGTACTGTATGACCATGAGTCATCAGTTAATGGCAGATGTGACTTTGATCTTGTTTTTGATGCGGCCTTTTATGCCTTTTGCAGGCTTTCTCTGCATTGTTCTTCAGCCATTAAGGGGTGCCGGCAGTTTGTCATCAGGACAGGCTGGCGTTGGAGACTGATCCCATCACACACACACCCCTCGTTCACACATCCAAACTAAGTTCACACATCTAAATGAAGTTTCAGCAAAACTTTGGCCCAGCAATACAAAATGAAGAAAACGATTCAAAATGGAGTTTTGGTTACAGTATGGAGTTACAAGTGAATGAATGAGCATGGCATTTTTATCAATGAATATTCCTTATAGAAACTTCAGTTTGAAGCATTTCTATGGTATAAATTCATCTTTAATGCTACAGCAATACTACTTTCTCACTGTTAGGGAGAGTGTTTGGTCTCATGGAGCAGTCTCCATGAGACCTGACACTCGCGCTGGGTATATGGGACCACACACTCTCTCTGTTAGGGAGAGAGTGTGGTCCTGTCGAACATGGTCACGAGCTAGATAGAAAAGGTTCGTGGGCCACATTTGGACTGCAGGTCGCATGTTTGACACCCCAATTTACACAAACTCATCTTCACTCTGGCACACAAGTGTTGACTGGGAGTAAAGCCATAAATCTCCCCTACTTCAACTGCATAATGTGCAGGTTGTACATGATCACTATCTTCATTTGTCTTGAGTGCCGAATCTCAGATCAGTGCTGAGCAAGTTTAAAGGTTTAATAGGTTTAAAGAGTCCAGTGTATTAGAATAAAAGATGGTGAATGTGATTTTCTGTTACTATTATTTTAATTCAAACTTAGTATGTCAACATCAGTTTCTGTGTTTGTCAGATGACAGCTGTGGGAATAACGGAGAACGTTAAAGGTGACTCAAAAAAATTTGAAATCTGGTATAATGCAAGGGAAGAAGTTTACATCATTCAGGTAATGGTGCTGCGCTTTATTTAAAATAAAAATCATTGACTTTTATTTCTGCTTATGTACTGTTAATTTTTTATTTGTGGACTTGCATGCACTTGTGCAGAATAAATGGTCAGGTGCTTTCCACACTTTCCATATATTTGGAGTGTAGCTACTACTTCCAGACATCATCATTTCAATCTTAACAATGTCTGGACCAAGGAACCCAAGTAGCAGACATGTGCAGCAAGTCTTGTGTAGTCTGAAGAGGCTTAGAAGTTGAGACTCTTTTCTAGCTTTTCTACACAGTAAGCTTCTCTTATTGGTTGGAAAGCAAATTGAGCCTATTTACATTACTATAAAATCCAGATTCACCAAAAAAGTGCCTGGTGAAACATTTTTTATGTTTATGAATAAATGTCTATGAACGTGTGTAAGAGTCCTTAGGCCACATCCTCAATTTATGCAAATTGCTACTGGATAGTTGAAGTCAATGGAGCTAAAATAGTTTACATTAGCCAAGGGTTTGGCCCACAGACTTTCATAGAAACCATTCAGAGGAAAGAGGAAAAATGCAACTCTTCACCCATGGCCCAGGGTGTTCATCTTTTCTTTAGAGCTGTTCCTAGGTGTGTTTTTTTGCATACACTGTTAGTGTAACTAGCATTCAATACTTGATCACTGATTTCTTTTTTATAATAGGCACCAACCCCTGAAATTAAAGCTACCTGGGTAAATGAAATTAGAAAAGTCTTAACTAGTCAACTGCAGGCATGCAGAGGTAAAATATTCTCTATATCTCTTTCCTTCTCCTTTCTACACAGTGCAGTTTTTGTACTAGGAACCCCATCCTGTACACCTGCTTTGTAAGAAAAATTCTGAATACAAGGACTCCAAGAACAAATCAGTTATTTTGATAGGTATTTTTCTTTCTTGCAGAAGCGATTCAACACAAAACACTAGAACAGACACACAGTTTACCTATACCTGCATCAACTTGTACGAGGTGAGTAAATACATGCATGGCCCACCAAGTTAATCTGATGAAGAAGACATAATAGATTGTTACAAAATACATTAGGCTCATCGATGAGATCCATCTGCAGTCTTTGTCCACTTGACTCCTGCTATACATTTTACTTAATTTTTCTTTGGTGCCGCTTCTTTTCCACCACTGTAGAATTACAGACCCGAGGTTTAAATGTCCTTTGAACTTTTACATAGTGCTTTAAATGAAGAACTACTAGCAGTGACGTGAACTAGAAAATAGCTAGTCTGGTACACCTGGACATGCCAACACACAGGATTGGATGTGTATAGAATATAGCATTTATAATATTTTATTGTAGAAATTCATATATTAAACACCAAAAAACAAAGAAAAAAGTGCTATACATCCTTCGAATGTAATGAAATGACAATGGACACATGGATGGATTTTAAACATCAGGCCATAGTTTTTATTATACTTTGACACAGGAGAGAGGTGCTACCTGCCCATCACCCACACTCTCCTTCCCTTGGCATTTAATTGGTTCCAGTATGGGGATTATAGGGCTCCTACCATGTAGCCCAAAACTCAGTGGTAGATGCTCCTCAGCCTGGGCGAGCTTCCCCACCACAGAGGAGACAGAAGGTGCAGAAGGGTGGGGACCTCAGCCTGCAAGAGCCGCAAGGTCTCTCTAGACCCATCACCAAAAACCATTCATTTTATCTTTTAACCACACTTGGAAACCAACCACAACCTGCGACCAATTAACAACTCAACCAGGCACCTCAGTTAGGTACTGAGCTCTTTCCTATTTGACTTTCTGGGGCTCAAAGATGCTACAAGGAAGGTGGGAAAACTCCCCACTCCTTTGCCAGTGGGAGAAAAATTCCTTGCTGATCCCCAAACAGGAAATCAGTTAGATCCACAGCATCCTCTAGCCAGGTTCCCAGGCCTCATTCAGGGTGGGTAGGGTGGAGCTGCTGGAACAGAGCCAAAATACTCCACATACTCCCTGCCCAGGTTACATCCTGGGAGATAGATAGGGAATGTTGGCCAGTCAGCACACACCCCCTCCATTTGGCCAATGGGTGCCAGAGACACCAAGAGGGAGGAGAGGAGCTACCTGGAATCCTCGGTGACAGTGTCCCTCCTTCACTTCTGGTGCTCTCCTCTTTTACCACCATCCTTCTCAAGTTTCTTCTCCCATTGAGGCGAGTGAGTGATGTTTCTTTTATCCTTTCTTTTCTCTTTCTTTCCTTTATTCAATTTCCCTGTCTGGTTTTCTTCTATCGTTGTAATAACTGACTTTTTTCTTTTCTCTTCCTTGAATCCCCGTCCTCTTTCCAAATAGTGTGTTAATTCCTTCCATATCCAAGTTCTCAGTTAAATGTTTCCTCCTTTTTCTTCCCATATGTTCTCTGAATCCCTCTACCACTGTGTGTCATGCTCAAGCTCTCTCTCTTTCTCTCTCTCTCTCTCTTTCCTACCATACCCCTCCTTCCCTTTGCCGTTCTCTAGCTCCACACTCTGATCCCACTGTTTGTTCATATTTCATACCATGTTAACATATCCACTCGGACACCTGGTCCCATCCCATATGCATGTGGTTCTCACACCTGTTCCCTGCCATCACATACTCATACTCAGACACACACACCTGTGCGTCATTTCCACAAACGCATACTCTGCATTTGCATCCGTACCCATGCAGTTCCTCAGCCCAAAGGAAAACGTATCCACTAGGAACAGACCTCCCCTTCTTAGCCTGGAGTGTAACATAGTGCTGGGACCCCTTCTGGTTCCAGAACTCCATTTGTGTTCCCTGCTTCACCATTTGCCTGTCTGCTCAGTGGTTACAGCTAGCAAGCTGACTCCATCCATCACCCTTAGCAAAAGGGATGTTCAGGAGATTCTGCTAAGGAAGAAATCACCAGACTCAGGGTGCAGGTGGATAATCCTGAGTCCTTCCTCAGCCACAACAGCAACCATAACACACAGTTAGCTTTCTAGGGAACAGAGATAGTATGCACATCTGCAACAGGAGCAACAGCAACCCTGTGGCCTTGTAGAAGGGACAGATATCTGCCATCACTTAGACTTACAGGAAGGTTATTGTCTTAATTTTCTTCTGATAAACAGTCCTTCAAGGAATCAGGGAAGAAACATCAAAAAACTAGAAGAGAGAAAAACTGATCCCACAAGTCCTGAAAGTTATGTCACCTCAGGAGCACCAAAGTACCCCGAGAAAGGCAAAGGTGAGTCGCAGTTACAATTCAGTTATCCAGGGGCATCGTGTACCTTATTGAGGGGGAATGGAGCATGTCCAGTGTAAATTCCAGTGAGAGCTAGGAATATGCTCTTGGGGGGTGTGGAGGTTGTTACTGATCCAGCACTGTTCATTGACACTGCAGGTCTGATAGTTTCCCAGATTTCTCTTTCTGGACAAATGTTTTGACACTACCTCAAAATTCTCTTAAAACCCTGTTCTGAAGAGCCCTTTATTCATCTGTGGTTTAGTTCCCCCATCACTCAGTTCTGCTGCTAACCCACTTCTAAATATAAATCCCTGCACCATGGTGATAAACTGTTGCTTGGATTCTTCTGTGATATGTAAACTTTTTTTTATTTCTCCCTCAAAAAACTAGTTCCCTGGCATTGTGCTGAATGATTTTGCTTTGACCTTTTCATGTGTGTCTCCCCTTTCTCTCTTTCTTTCCACCTCTCTTCATTTGTAGATGATACAGTTATTAGTTCTACCTCAGAATGCTCTGCACTGTCAAAAAAGCGCTTTAGGCTTCAGGGCTTTACTAACCTCAAAAATCAGAAAGGTAAATTTTTAACAAAGCTAGATTCTGTTTTCCAGTCAAGGCTGTAGTTGGTCTGGCGTGCGTGCGTCTGTCTGTTTCTGTGTGTGTGCGCGGGCGTCTGTCTCTGTGCGTGTGCGTCTGCAAGTATAAATCCACTGGAAGAGGTTGAAAATACCAAGCGTCTATAATTTCCCTTGTATTGGTGATGGGGTATCTTAAGGCATGGTGATAGTCAGGACGGCGGAGTGGTCAGAGTGACGTGGGGGAAATGCTGATTCCAGTGTATGTACAGTACACACCAATTCCTTCCATAGAGTCCCTAGAAAGAGTTTAAACTGCTCATCTCCAGTGGGAACACTGAAAGAGGATGGCAGTGGAAATCTCCTTTACCTACCCTCAGAGTGAATGAGCTGACCATGTTCTACCTTCAGTGAATCTGCGCTGGATTATTTGCTGTATTAAAACCAGTAGGGAACCAATGTTTTGTTATTAACTTCTTATTAATTAAATTTGCAGTACTTAATGCAAGGCTGTGCAAGGGTGCTCGTATTTTCAAGGCTATAAGTAAATCAGTTTTTTCAAAAGAGATCTTCCATTTTGCTCTGGAACAGGAGCTCGTATGTCTCAAAGATACTTTCTTGCTTCCTGCTGCCAAATAAATGTATTTGTAGAGTCCCTTCTTACTTTGGACTATTCCCTTTAAAATGGTCTGCATTGCACTAATACGACAACCCTTAGTAGAAAGCATGATTTTCAAGCACCCTTTTAACATGTCTTTTTAAACGCTGATTACCTTTGAGTTCTTTCTGGAGAGACTGTATCAGCGTAGTACATCTAAATGCTCAAAGCACATGTGAGGTAAGCACTAATATTCCACGCTTGCCTTGACGGAAACTCCATCTCCTACTGCTAAAAACCAGACATTGCCAATGATCCTTCTGACAGGACCAGGTATTGCTGTAGAATTAGTTTTGCCAGAATAAAACCATGTTCATATAGTATTTGCACCTAAAATACAGATTAACTGCATTCTGTTGATTTAAGTTCTTTTAGAAAAAAAATATATTTGTATCCATAATAGTAAAAATGTCCTTCCCAGATTAGCACGTGCTAATAGATTTGCTATGTAAAAATTAATTCTTTTTATTATAATCACTCAATCAATGACAACAAAAAATAAATTACAGACTCATCAGAAACCATTTACTATATTCCAGTGTAAACTCAAAGGTATTTAGCATGCAATCTACCTATTCTCTTTTTTCCAGTTCTTCAATATCTCTCTTCTGTGTTTTTTGCCTATTCATCCCACTGCAGCTTCTCCTACCAGCCCTGACAAAAAAACTAAACGACATGAAGTAAAGAGTGATCCAACTCCTTTTGGTTTCAAAGGTAGAGTGATATCACCTTTTTGTTCTCCGCAACAAGCCATAGATAACCAATACAATGTATGTGTCAAGGAGTGGGGGTGCACATATAACATGTGCACAACTGTATTGTCATCTGCTGGTTTTTCCAAGTGGGTCTCACAACTGTGTGTGTTGCTTTTGACGGAACAGCTTTTCAGAGTTATCTCGCTATCAGATCAAATAACACACAGTGAATTTGGAAAGAACTGTAATTCTTCCAAAGAAATAACCTAAAGCTGTGTGTTTAATGTGTATCTAATGGAATCTGGACATACTATATATGCTGATGTCTTAGCTGAATAATGAGAACTCAGAAGACAGGTCCACGCAGTGGCAGGATTTCGGTGGTAGCCGAAGGGAGATACGCGAAGTACTTAAAAATAAATTACGTATCTCACTTTGACTGCCTGCCACCTGCTTACCGCAGTGTCTTCAGTGCACTGAGTTGAAGGGAAATGCCTTCCCTTCGACTCAGCGCTACTCTACTTACCGGGTTGGTCTTCAGAGATCGACTTTCTGATCAGCTGAGCAAGTCTTCACAGACCTGACCTGATCAGTCAATTGGGAAGATCGATCTGATGGTGGCAAATTTGCCGCCATCCATGAAGACAGCTCTTTGCAGGCAAGAGGCTGGCCTCGTGCAAATCACAGGTAGCAGATTAACTAGGCAGCATGGGAGGAATGATCACAGCCTTCTCCTCCCATGACACTGACTCCACTCCCTGCTTGTACACTCTCAGGCAATATTTCCCCTTCAGAACACACTCTTCTTCTGAACCCCACTATCTGTGTTTCTGCAATCCTTGTTTTTAACCAAGCCACCCGGGAAAGCCCAGCTGGTGTGGCAGCTTTTCTAGGGTAGCATTATCCAACAGCATTCACTGTGTCCATGTTGTGGGTGTTCAATGTATTCTAAGTGTGTACACAGCTTCTACACATGTGGAATCTGATGGCTGTGAATCTAATCACTGTAGGAAAGTAGCTAGACCTCCCAGATAGAATGAATGCTCTGGGCTCGGAGGATGTCACAAGGAAGAAAAGTGTTGTGCAAGAGTCTTTGCAAGGGGATGGGAAATCTCTCTAAGAGGGGAGGGAGGTTGCCCATTAGTGGCTGGAATTAAGGTGTGGGGGGAGGTGCTGCTTTTTAAGCTGTTTTTTTATTTTTAAAGTGAACGCTACCCTTCATGAATAGTAATAATACTGTTAACTGAGTTCCAGGAATGTTGAGGAGGCTCATCTAAGATTTGGGGCCTGGAACAGTAAAAGATAGATTCTTTGAGGCATGGACTATCATCCAAACAGCCAAGAAAAAGAGTGGGGGAAGCAGGATGCAACATATGTGCATATGGTTAGCAAACACTGTTTAGTTTTTGTTTCATTTGTTCGTTGTGTTTTTGTAAATGGTAGCAGGACAGAACTGAGGGCAGGGGACAGACAGCAATTATTTTCCTCTCTCACATTGTGTTTTAATTTAAAAATAATTTTTAAAAGGATTCTGGTTGCCTCTCACAAGCATACAGGTAACTTTTAAGCTAAAATGAAATTTGCACAGAATGCAGTAGGAACTTATTACTCAGTTCTTTCACAGATGCAAGATCAGTAGTAACATTGGACAGAGCCAAATGGGTCAGTTCTTCTAATCTTGTACCAGCAACTCTACGCAGGGAAGGTAAAGCATCAGTTCTGGACCTCATGAGCCTATGTTCATGATGGTGTGCTGTGGATTAGAGATTGCTTTGGCTTTAATTTGCCAGTACTAGACCGCTTTTTGTAACGTGTAGTTCTGACATGTGGTGCAGGAAAATAGAAACTGCTTCATAGATTCCATGGAAAGAAAACATACAGGTGTCTTTTCCAGTCTGACTGATTATTATCATGTTTTTGTATTTAGAGTTGGTTTGAGGAATGTTCCTCCTATCATTCTTTTCACTGGGTATTAAAGATATAAGAAGTTGTCCCGAACAGAAATTTATCATATAAAATTAATGCCAAAACTTTCCAACTCAGTTTTATCATGGTTCGCTTCTGTGATTAAGAATCACATACATATATTTGTGATTAATTTGGTTTTTTAAGTACCTGCTGATCTCAGTGAAAAGCATCCTTAGTTTGATTTTATTGGGAATGGCATGTTTTGCACTCTGGATGTGATTCAGCATCGTAAGTAAGTGAAATGGTTTAGCCTGCACTACTCATCCTGAGGAAAAAAGATTCACGGTGTGATAAATACATCTTTGTTCTTGTGGGGTTCATTGCGGCAGCTTTAATCATGATGAATTCTTTTAATATTACTGCGCGGTTTGTCATCCCAGTTTGGCTTTGGACAGTAGCAACCTGATCTGATGAGGTGCTTAAAGCCAGTGACTTCAATGGGAGCTTCAGGTGCTCAGCAGTTTTGAAAACCAGACCACTATTGTCCATTGCCATCTTCTGATTATCCAGTTATTTTTAACCTTCTTGCTAATGTCACACGTATGCACCAGCCCTCAGCAGCGCACAAATTGGAAGTAATTTCTGTTCTTCAAGTGCTTGCTCATGTCCATTCCACGTCACGTGTCTATGTGCCAGGGCTGGATCAATGCAGGGGCTTTAGGGGCTGCAGCCCCCGGCCCTGCCCTAAAGGGGGGCCCAGGGCTGCAGCCCCTAAGGCCCCTGTGTTGATCCAGCCCCCATTGCCCCACTCAGGCTAGCACAGCACCAGTGGAGTCTAGGGAGCGCTGGGAGAGAACCCTACCAGCTCGGGGGGGGGGGGGCGGAGCCCTGGGGCCAGAGGCCACATTCTGCGGTGCTCCTGCCTTCCCCCTAGGTTGGCCATTCTGCCCCTAGTGGCAGGCTGGACCAGGCCGGCACATGTCTGCTGTGCTTTGTGGGCAGGCCGTCCAGCACATGGGATGGCCTCCGGCATGGTCCTCCAGGGCCTGCAGCGCTTTCAGGCTGTCATGCCAGGACCCCTGCAACAGGTCCTGGTTGGACGGATAACAGTGCTCCGGGCCCTGGAGAGCCGTACGGCAGACCACCCCGCACACTGGCCAGCCTGCCCCAGGAACACAAAAAACACGCACTGGCCTGGTCCAGCCCACCCTGGGGGCAGAACTGCCAGTCTGGGAGCAGGACAGGCATCGTGGAGTGCAGCCTCTGGCCCTCCCAGCACTGGCCTGCCCCCAGGCCACAGTGGTAGACAGCCTGGGGCCCCTTAATCTGGCCCTGTGTTTGCCACATGTACCAGTGCCAGAGATTTTTCCCTCAGTGGTAGCTGTAGGGCCATCTCTAGAGCCAGCTGCACCAATATAAGGAGGGCTGCTATTCTCTACCCCACTCTTAAGTTTCTTCTTAACACCCATGACAGTGCTGGAATATCTCTGCCTCAGCCAGCATTACTACCAGTGGTTTCCTTTAGCTTTAGCGTGTGTAGTTTAGTTAGATAAGTTCATTAGTAAGAGTTAGTTGTAGTTTAGTCCCATGGGGCCATAACCCCATTGATGGGACATACACCAGTCTGCAGGCTTCAAACTATGTGCTTTGTGTCAGAAGTCCATGCCTATGAGTGATCCTCACCAGAGTGGACCCCTTTGACTCGGAAGGGTTGCCTTGGCCAAGGGTCAAGCGAACCCAGCCTCAGCTGCAGATTTCCCGTTGGGCTTGCCATCAGGCTCGTGGCTGCCAGTGCAATGGCCTGGACCATGGTGGTTCTGGAGCCCTTGGGAATTCTTCCCTCCTGCCCCTGGACCACAGGTGCAACAATTACTCCCTGGAGTAGCCAAGAGACACTGCAACAGTGTCATGTCTGCTCCCTGACTTGCATGAGGAGCACCCAAACCAAGCTGTGAAGACAACAGCGGGAGTCTTGGGAGAGGCCACTCCTACTGGAGGACAGTCACCCATTCCACCCTTATCTGACTCATCATCATTGCCTGATTTGGGGTAGCAGGACCCTTTGCCACAGTCCCACAAGAGGATTTCAGAGTGCAGCAGTAGCTGCTAAAGAGATAGCTGCAAATTTAGGCTTCGAAGCAGGAGAGCTAAAGGAGCCCGCTGATGGACATCTGATGGCAGCAGCCCCTTCTAAAGTGGTCCTTCCAGTCCATGGGTGTGTCTACACTTGTAAATTAAGTCAACTTAAGCTTGCTTAAGTCGATTTAATTTACTCTGCGTCTACACTACACTTTCCTTAAGTCGACTTAAGCAGCAAAGTCAACTTTGTTAAACCTACTTTTAAGTCGACTTTCTGCTTACGTTGACTTAAGCCAGTGTAGACGTGGAGTAGCCCTAGGTCGACTTAGGGCTCTCCAGGACTTCCCCACTGCCCTCCCTGCCAGGGTCCCTGTCCCCCTTTGCCCCATTGTACCTGGGGCTGAGCCCCCTGGCACTTGGCAAGGGGTGCCCCCCCGCCACTGTGGACCTGTCCCAGGTCCACCTCGCCCCTACAAGTTGACCTAGGCGTCCAGTGTGGATGCTCTAGGTCGACTTTGTACGGTCCCCCCTAAGTCGACTTAAAATTTAGATGTGGACATGCTAAGTCGACCTAAATTAACAAGTGTAGACATAGCCCATGAGGGTTTTGTTAAATTTGTCAAGGCCTAATGGCAAACCCCCTCCTTGGTGCCCCCTACATCCAAGCAAGCCAAGACAAAATATTATGTGCCCACGAAAAGGTTCAACAATCTGTATTCTCACTCATCTCCAGAGTCATTAGTGCTATCAGTTGCCAACAAAAGGGGTAGGCAGTCAAACTCAGTTCCCATAAAGATACTAAGAAGCTTGACCTTTTTGACAGGAAAACTTATTCAACTGCTATCCTGCAGCTGCACATATTGAACAACCCACGTTTGCTGGGGAGGTATGATTATAATATAAGGCACTCCTTGACCAAGTTCTCTGACTGCCTGCCCCAGGCGTCCAGGCAAGTATCTGTAGCTATACTGGAGAAGGGTGAATCAGCAGTCCAAGCCCCTCTACAGGCAACCTCTGACAAGGCCAGAACTATGGTGTCCACTGTTTCCATGAGAAGGGGCCTTATGGCTGCAATCGTCCAGTCTGTCCACTGAGGTCCAACCGTCAATCAGAGATCTCCCATCTCTGATCAAATAGATGCCAGGCTGCACAGGTTGAAAGATCCCAGAGCCACACTCCACTCCTTAGACCTATATACTCTGTCTGCTTCCAGGAAACACTTCAGGCCCCAGCAAGCACAGCAGTTCCTGGCCAGGCCCAGAAGCAAGCTTTACAAGAGAAAGAACAAAGGCTATAAATGCAAAGAAGGGTCAACCCCTACCAGCACTCCCCAGTCGGGTTTAAACCGCTACCCACCCAGAGGTAGACAGGCCTTTTGAGGGTGTGCCCTCATACTTGACTCAGGATCGAAACTTCCCCTTCTTTTCAAACCTACCTCACTGCTTGGGTAACTGTAATGTTAGACCAATGGGTACTAAGCAACATTACCGTGGGAGAAACACTTCAGTTTATTTCAGTTTTCCTTCGCACCCATCCCCACCCTCTTCAGGGACCCTTCTCATGAGCAGCTTCTTATCAAAGAGATACAAGCCCTTTTATGAATGGGGGCCATAGAGGAAGTTCCCCTACAATTGATGGAAAGCGTTCCACTCCTGTTACTTTCTAATCACAAACGCCAAAGGAGACCTAGGACCCATATTGGACTTACATTGCCTTAACAAGTATTTCAAGAAACTGAGGTTCCATATGGCCTCCATCATCCCCTCCCTGGATTTTGGAGACTGGTATTCCGACCTCAGCCTAAAGGAAATGCATTTCCATATTTTTATTTTCCATGGCCATAGACAGTTCTTGCGGTTTGTGGTGGGAGAAAACCACTGCTGATTCACAGCCCTTTGATTTGGCCTATGAACAGCGTCAAGAGTATGAACAAAATGCATGGTGGTAGTCATTCCCTACCTCAAACATGTGGGATACAAATTTATCCTTACCTTGATAACTGGCTCCTCAAGGTCGCTTGGAAGCTCAGGTCCAGTGCAATATCATGGTACTATAGGCCATCTGTCAAGCACTGGCCCTGTTAATAAACCAACAGAAAGGAGCATTAGTACTGGTGAAAAGGACTAAGTACATTGGGGCAGTCAGTCCTTGGCTCTTCCCAGGCCAGAGCTTTTCTGTCACAGGCCAGACTTCAAGCCATGTCAGAGCTGATCACCCAAGTCACAGCTCACTCCTTCACCACAGCAAGAGTTTGCCTCAAGGCTGCTAGGTCACATGGCAAAGTATACCTGTGTGGTACAATACACAAGACTGCACCTCAGGTCCCTCCAAACATGGCTAGAGTTGGTTTACTCCCCAACAAAGCACAGCCTGGACATGATCCTGCCTCAGGTACCTACCCCACTGGCATGGTGGACGAATCATGCCCATGTAGCAAAAAGATGTTCCCTTTGCAACCCCCAAACACAATGTTCTCTTTGGTGTTGTTTGCCTGCAGCTTAGGGTGAGGAGCCCATATCGGCTCCCTCAGGACCCAAGGCCTGACCAACGCCTCTGGTCTGCAGAGGAGCTGACATTACACATGTCAGAAAGCTATCGGCTATTTGATCAGCCTGTGAAGTGTTCCTTCCCGAGGTATCAGGAAAGGTGATATAAGTGTTGTATTTGTCTGTCAACATCAATGTATTGCATCAAAAAGCAAGGAGAAAAGAGAGCATCAGCCCTGTGCCAAGAAGTACTGCCTCTGTGGGACTACTTTGTGGAACATGTGATGCACTTAGAGCCTCTGATCCTCCTAGGGGTCAAGAATACATTCACAGATCATCTCAGCAGGTCCTTCTCTTCTCGCCATGGGTGGTCCCTACGCCCAGGGATAACCAAGATCATATTCCAGAAGTGGGTTACTCCTCAGGTGGACAGAACAGGAAATAATACTGTTTGTGTTCCCAACAAGGTGTCGACAGTGGGTTGCTTCTTGGTGCATTCCTCCTGCAGTGGTCAGGCTGCCTGATGTATGCCTCTCCACCGATCCCTCTCATCCACAAAATCCTCATAAAGATCAAGCGGGACAAAGCTTGGGTCATACTGATCGCTCCAGCATGGCCTTGTCAACACTGGTTCAGCACATTGCTGGACCTAACTGTAGCATCTTCTTGGACTCTCCTGACCATGTGGACTTGATTTCTCAGAGCCACCTTTGGCTGCAGCATCCAAACTTCCCCTTCTTACATCTAACAGCATGAATGCTGCATGGTTAAGCCTCGAGGAGCAGGCTTGCTCCACTCAGATTCAGAAGGTCCTGCCAGAAAGCAGAAAACACTTCACTAGAACTACTTACCTGGCAAAGACAACAGAGTCCTGTGGCACTTTTAAAGACTAACAGATTTATTTATCGCATGAGCTTTCGTGGGAGAAAATCCCACTTCGTCAAAGC
>ML685801.1:13544075-13576696 GCA_007922175.1 Pelusios castaneus | reverse complement strand
CCCGGATGTGCCATGTCAGCAGGGCCAGACTCCCATAATCCCTACAATAAGAGGTTAATTTCTCAAAAAGTCCCACTGACTCTCAGCTGGACTTAGGCTCCTAAATTAACTCAGCACATCTGGAAATTTGACTTCCTGTGTTTAGTGCGGTGTTCTACACAAACTGTAGAGTCCCTGCCCCAAAGAGCTCATAGGCTACATAAAATAGAGCAGACAGGTGCACAAGTGGAGCCCAGATAAGTGAAAATGTTTGGGGTGTGTTTTTAGTATCCTAATGAGTAGGTCCAGAGGGAATAACTGGAAATGCTGTACAGTTAATTAATAATGATCGTGTAGAAAGTTTTCACAAGGATGAGGTCAAGGAAAATAAATGTTTGTGACAATCCACTGGGCATTCAATGGAATGGTCCATTGGTTTGTGCAGGGGAACTAATGTATTTAGGCTTTATGTGCAGAGCTACATGATACCCTGATACTCTCAGAATATGCCTCCTGGTTTCTCAGTCCCCATGTACATTCTCAGACTTTGGTCCATAAATATGTCACTAAACCAACTATGACATTAGCTCACCCTACATATTTCTGCCACTGAATTGCAATATCCCCCTGTATCTCCCCAGGCTGAAGTAAATCAAAATAGGTCTGTTGACCCCTGAATCCAGCTCACTCTTCTTCTTTCACAATGGAACTGTCACTGAAATCAGTAGATTGGACGTGGACAGTGTCCAGTGAGACTAGCAATCAGGTTTTAAATAAGTAATAAGGTGCCCTTTTATAGTCATGCTTCACTTTAAGTCATTTAGTGAACTGTTGTTTGCCTTCAAGTTTATTCACCTGCCCATTCACTCTTCCTATCACAAACTTAGCTGAAAATGCCCAGTCAAGTCACTGATACCATGGAACATTTGATGATTAGCTGTTCTATTCATTCCCTCTAAAGCAGCTGGCATTGGCCACTGTCGGAAGACAGGATACTGGGCTATATGGGCCATTGGTCCAATCCAGTATGGCTATTCTTACGTTACATTCTTATGTACCTTTATGAAAAACAAAAAACTTTGCATGAAATAGCGAAGGACTCAGACTGACATGACAGCTATAACAAACCTTCATCCTCAACTGCAGGAAATATTTTCTTCTTCTTCGAGTGATTGCTCCTGTCCATTCCATGATAGGTGTGTATGTGCTGCGTGCACAGATCGCCGGAATTTTTTTCCCCTAGAGATCCCGTAGGGCCGGTTGTGGCGCCCCCTGGAGGGCGCCGTTGCAGCGCTCTATATAACAGACAGCCGGCCCTACCCTCCCCAGTTCCTTCTTACCGCCCTGACGGTCGCTGGAACATCAGCTAGCTTGCTAGCAGAGTACCCTAGATAGAGTAGCTTAGATCCCTTAAGGTAGTAAGGTAGTTAGGTGGTTTTCTCAACGAAGAGAGCCCCGGCCCCGGGGCTAGGGCATGCCAGGCTTCAAGGCGTGCAGGGCCTGCCGCAAGCCCATGCCCTTAGACGATCCGCACCGGTCTGAGATGTCTGGGAGAGTCCCACCTGCACGAGCGGTGCAAAATTTGCAGAGGGTTCCGCCCCAGAACCTAGAAGGAGAGGAAACACAGACTGAAGCTCCTTCGGATGGAGGAAGCTCTCTGTCCAGTGAGCTCGGGGGATCCCGACTCCAGCGCGGCACCGTCGGTGCGGAGCGTCCCTGCTTCCACAAGGGAGGCACCAAGGCCTAAGGACTCCGTGAAGGAGCCACGGCGCCGGCTCTCTCCGTCGGCACCGAAGCCTACGGCAGCGCCTCCCCGGCACCGTTCCCTCTCCCCTCGTCCGACGAAGAAGAAGAGGAGATCGGACAGAAGGAGATCCCCTGTCAGGCGAGACAAGCTCGGGACCCAGACGGTACCGAGTTCGGACCGATCGCTCCCAGAGCAGCAGACACCAGCACCATTGACTCTGGCCCGGGAGAGGGTACTGTTAAGTCCAGCGTCCGTCACCTCGCCGACCAGAGCGATCCTGGAGGAGGATCTCCAGCTCCCCTCGACGCCGGAGACTTTCGAAGCGGCACGGGAGCTCATCGAGCATACGGCACCGGGCCCGGAAGAGACACGCTCTCCAGCACCGAAGAGACCAGTGCCATCGAGGGGAAAACCGACACTGGTCCGTCCGGTCTCCCCACGGCACCGTTCACCGCAGGAGCGACCGTACTTGTGACTACTGTACTTGGTACCTACTAGCCCGGCCCGCAAAGAGAGCCAGGCAGCGGTGCGTGCTCCCCCCCCCCCGACTCGGCACCGCTCTCCAATACTGCCAGAGGTAGTAGCAGCGGCAGGGGCCCCACAGTACCGCTCTCCCCCGGAATGTCCAGAGCGGGATTCTTCGCGGCACCGGCGGCCGGTGGCACCGCAGGGCTCGGCACCGCAAGATGGTCGGTCCGCTTACTCAATGGTATCCGGCACCGCCCCGCCTTGGACACCCCGGAGCAGATTCTCCTCGGACTCTGAGGACAGTGCGAGCACTGCCAGGCGGAGCAGGAGCCGCTCCATGAGGAGAGGGGATAGCCACCCACATTCCCAGACCCAGTGGGGTCCTCAGTGGCAGGCACCCCAACAGTGGCCGTTCTGGACCCTGTGGGCGTACCATCAAGCCCAAGGTCCAGCGTCAGATAGACCTCCCTCCACCTTGTCATCTAGGCACCAGCCTTCCTGCACGGCAAGTGCCCCGCCAGAGCTGGGAAGGGCGACTTGCCTGGACCCGGCCAAGGAAAGCCTCAGGAGCCCTACCCGGGTTGAAGCGGGCCTACAGACCCCACTGGGGAGTCATCGTCGTCACCCCCGGACAAGGCAGTGGCAGGGGCAAAACCGGCGCCCATTCCTGATGACAGCAGGTCCCACCAGGAATTGCTCAGGAGGGTGGCAAAGAACATGGGCCTGCAAGCGGAGGAAATCGTGGCGGAGGCGGACCCCATGATTGACATTCTCCTCCTGGAGGGTCCGTCCAGGGTGGCCCTGCCCCTGATAAAGATGGTGCAGAATATCACCAAGACACTGTGGCAAACCCCCTCCTCAATTCCCCCGACTGCCAAGAGGGTGGAGAAAAAGTATTTTGTCCCAGCCAAGGGACATGAGCGCTTCTACTCACACCCAGCTCCAAATTCATTGGTAGTCGAGGCGGCGAATGAAAAAGAGAGGCAAGGCCATCAAGGTTCAATGCCTAAGTCCAAGGACACCAGGAAGATGGAGCTTTTTGGACACAAGGTCTACTCCTCAGGGGGGCTCCAGCTGAGGATTGCCAACCAACAGGCAATCCTCAGCAGATACACTTTTAATTCCTGGGCAACCCTAGACAAGCTGACGGACAGGCTAGACAAGGACTCGAGGTCTGAGCTGTCAGCAATAGTGCAGGAGGGCAAGGTGGTCTCCCGCGCTCTCCTGCAATTGGCCCTAGATGCGGCGGACGCCGCCACCTAGGTGATGGCCTCCGGCATCACCATGCAAAGGAGCTCCTGGCTGCAGACCTCAGGCCTCCCGGCGGAAGTCCAAGCTACAATTCAGGACTTGCCCTTTGAAGGGCCAGAGCTGTTTGCTCCTCAAACGGACTCCAGATTGCAGTCCCTTAAGGATTCACGGGCTATAGTGAAATCTCTGGGCCTACACACCCCAGCGGCGCAGAGAAAGCCCTTTAAACCGCAGCAGACGACCCGTTCATACCAGCGGCGTCAGGATTGGGGCCGCAGGAGGGGTCATAACGGGCGCAGGAACAACCGCCGCCCGTCAGAGCAGAGCCAAGGCTGGCCACGTCAGTCCTCCGTGTCGAAGAAGACCTTTTGAAGGTGCGATCGGGGACGACATACCAGACTCTGCCACAGATCCACCTCCCCCGCCCTTCACCAACAGGTTATCCCGGTTCCACTGTGCTTGGGCACAAATTACATCAGACCAGTGGATGCTCCGCATGGTACAACATGGATATTCACTCCAGTTTTCTTTGCCCCCTCCATCCCGCCCACTCCCTGCCCTGTCCCTCTTCAGGGACCCCTCTCATGAACAATTGCTGGCCCAGGAGGTCCAGTCCCTTGTGGACAAGGGAGTGGTAGAAGAGGTGCCTCGGGACCTGAGGGGGAAGGGATTTTACTCCCAGTACTTCCTTATCCCCAAGGCAAAGGGAGGCCTCCGTCCCATCCTGGACCTGCGGGGCCTGAACCGTTTTTTGCGCAAGGTCCGCTTTCGCATGGTTTCGCTGGCCATGATTATCCCCTCCCTGGATCCGGGAGATTGGTACACCGCCCTTGATCTGCAGGACGCCTATTTTCACATTGCCGACGACCTAAGCAGAAAATTTATGACACACGAGTGGTCACTGAAACAGGAGATCCTAGAGGAGGTCTTCCGAAGGTGGGGCTCTCCCCGGCTGGACCTCTTCACTTCGGACTCCAACGCGAAGTGCGCCCGCTTTTGCTCCTTCAGAGGTCGCAGCCCAGGCTCGATAGCAGATGCATTCACAATCAAATGGACAGAGCAGTTGAGCTACGCCTTTCCCCCAATGCCATTGGTGCACAAGGTGCTCCTAAAGATCAAACAAGACAAGGCCATGGTAATTCTGGTGGCCCCGGCGTGGCCCCAGCACCACTGGTACATGACCTTGTGGAACCTCTCAACCAAGGCCCTGATAGACCTGCCGTTGGTGCCGGACCTCTTGTCGCAGGACAACGGCAGACTCCGGCACCCGAACCTCCAGTCGCTCCACCTCAAGGTGTGGTATCTGAGTGGCTAGCACCGAGCGAGCAGCTATGCTCGGAGGAGGTTCATGAGGTGCTCCTCAATAGCTGAAGGCCCTCTACAAGGACCACATATAGCGTGAAATGGAAGAGGTTCGCCGCCTGGGCGGCAGACAAGGGGATTGCACCGGGATCTGCTTCAATCCCATGTATCCTGGACTATCTGTGGCATCTGAAGTCATTGGGCTTAACAGCATCTTCGGTAAAAGTCCACCTGGCGGCCATCTCGGCCTTCCACGAGGGGGCAGGGCGGGGCACGGTCTTCTCAGCCCCGATGGTGAAATGGTTTGTTAAAGGTCTAGACAAGCTTTTTCCTCCAATCCGTCCACCGGTGGCACAGTGGGACTTGAATCTGGTCCTCGCTCGACTGACTAGCCCACCCTTCAAGCCCCTAGCATCCTGCTCGTTGCTATATATGTCTTGGAAGGTGGCCTTCCTAGTGGCCATCACGTCGGCCAGGAGAGTGTTAGAGTTGCGGGCCCTGACGGCGGAGCCTCCGTACACTGTGTTTCACAAGGACAAGGTGCAGTTGCGCCCACATCCAGCCTTCCGGCCAAAGGTGCTATCTCAGTTTCACACCAACCAGGACATTTTTCTGCCTGTGTTTTACCCCAAGCCGCATTTCTCTGACAGGGAGCGCAGATTACATACCTTAGATGTGCGTAGAGCCCTGGCATTCTATATTGACAGAACGAAACCCTTCCGCAAGTCTGCACAGTTGTTCGTGGCGGTGGCGGATAGAATGAAGGAGGAACCCATCTCATCGCAGCGACTTTCGGCATGGATGGTGGCGTGCATCTGAGAATGTTACAGCCCGGAAAAGGTTCCCCCACCCCCAATCAAAGCCCACTCGACAAGGGCACAGGCTTCTTCAGCGGCCTTTCTGGGGGGTGTGCCATTGGTGGACATCTGCAAGGCAGCCACCTGGTCTTCAGTCCATACCTTCGCGGCGCACTACGCGATCACTCAGCACTCGAGAGAGGATGCAGCAGTAGGTAGAGCTGTCCTGCTCTCAGCTAAGCTGTGAGTCCAACCCTCTGCCTGAGGTAAGGCTAGTGATTCACCTATCATGGAATGGACAGAAGCAATCACTCGAAGAAGAAGAAGAAACAACAGTTACTTACTTGTAACTGGTGTTCTTCGAGATGTGTTGCTCCTGGCCATTCCACTTCCTTCCCTCCATCCCCGCTCGGAATGGGAGCTAGAAAGAACTGGGGAGGGGAGGGCCGGTTGTCTGTTATATAGAGCACCGCAGCGGCGCCACCCCAGGGGATGCCACAGCCGGCCCTACAGGATCTCTAGGGGAAAAAAATTCCAGCGATCTGTGCACGCGGCGCGTACACACCTATCATGGAATGGCCAGGAGCAGCACATCTCGAAGAACACCAGTTACAAGTAAGTAACCTTTTCTTCCCTAGACTAAACAATTTTAAAGGAAACTTTATATACTTTTATATACATAAATGCACTAAAAGCTTTGGGTGTAACAGACTTCCCTATGCAGAAAATAAGAGTGGTTTATGCAAAGAGCAAGGTAAAAAATGGAGAGGGAAAACACAGCTCTGTAAAAACAAAACTGAATCCACAGAAGTCAATGGCATTAATATGAATTTAAATCAGTGGAACAGGGAGGCCAAAATCTGATCTGTCCCAGAGTAACTTGGAGCAGCAGTACTGTGCCTCAGTTTCCCACCTTGTGGTATAAAAGTTTGAGGGATGAAAACAAGTGGCCTCTGGCACCTTAGGCTATGTCTACACTGGCAAGTTAGTTCAAATTAAGGAGGCTTAATTCGAACTAATTTAAGCCATGGCTACACTAGGCTTTAATTAGTTCAAATTAAGGGCTTCCTTAATTCGAACTAATAAATTTGAATAGGCTATTTGAAGTAAGGGTTAATTCGAACTAGTTAGTTCGAATTAACCAATGTGGCCATGTTAGTTGGAACTAATTGCTTAGTTCGAACTAACCGGCCCATTGAACTCAATGCAATTTGCTAATTCAAACTAAGCAAGTGCCATAAATGGCACTTGCTTAGTTCGAACTAAATTTTGCTAGTTTGAATTAAGTTAATTCAAACTAACTAAAATTAGTTCAAATTAGTTAGTCTGAATGAACAAATTCAAACTAACTTTAGTAAGTGTACACATAACCTTAAAGACTAACAAATTTCTTCAGGCATAAGCTTTCGTGGGCTCCAACTTCTGAAGTGGGTTGGAGCCCACAAAAGCTTATGCCCAAAAAATGTGTTAGTCTTTAAGATGCCACAGGACTCTTGTTTTTACTCTACACAGACTAACACGGCTACCCCTCTGGAATAGATGGGTGAATGTCCCTTTAACCTCCAGTCTCCTTTTCCCTCTGCTGCACCCTAGTTGAGCAAGTGAAGTCCCAGAATCCAGGGCTGTGTTCCCATGGGATCATCTCCTGACTTGGGAGGTACTCAAGCTACGTGGCCACCACTGTCGTGGCTACTGCCACATCTGCTCACCACCAGTGTTCCCTCTAAGCTGCGCGGGTGCGCGGCCGCGCAGCGGCCGTCGCACCCCCCCGCGCAGCAGTGAGGGACCCACGTGCAGCCCGGCAGCCCCCGCTGCTCCCTCCAACCCCCGGGGCAGCGGCTCTGCCACGGCACACCCGGCCTGCGCCCGGCCTCTGGGCTGGCCCTCTCCACCCCCAGGGTGGGACAGGTAGGCTCAGGCTCGGCTCAGGTGCGCGGGCCTGCCTGCCTGCCCGCCCCACGCGGCCGGGGCAGCGGGGTGGCTGCGGCTGTGGCAGGCTCCCGGGCTCCCACCCGCCGACCGCCTCGACTTCCCGGCCCGGGGCCGGGACTGGGCTAATCCATGGCCTCGGCCTCCCAGCACGGGGCCGGGATCAGCCTTCGGGGCTGGGATCTGCTCTGCCCCACCGGCAGCTTCCCAGGGCTGCGGTAGGGTCCTCCCCCGCCAGCGGCCTTGGCTTCTTTCTTTCTTTCTTTCTTTCTTTCTTTCTTTCTTTCTTTCTTTCTTTGCCTGCCTTCTTTTTTCTTTCTTCCTCTTTTTCTCTTCCTTCTTTCTCTTTTTTCCTTATTTGTCTTCCTTTTTCTTTCTTTTTTTCTTTCTCTTCTTTCCTTCCTCTTTCTTCTCTTCCTTCTTTTTTCTTTTTCTTTCCTCTTCTCTTCCTTCTTTTTTCTTTTTCTTTCCTCTTCTCTTCCTTCTTTTTTCTTTTTCTTTCCTCTTCTCTTCCTTCTTTTTTCTTTCTTTCTTTCCTCTTTCTTCCTTCCTCCTCTTCCTGTTTCCTCTTCATTCCTTCTTTCTCTCTTTCTTTGCTTCCTTCCTTCCTTTCTCTTCCTTCTCTTTTTTCTTTCTCTCTTCCTTCTTTTTTCTTTCTTTCCTTCTTTCTCTTTCTTTGCTTCCTTCCTTTCTCTTCCTTCTCTTCTTTCCTTCCCCTTTCTTCTTTTCTTCTTTTTCTTCCTTCTTTCTCTCCCTTTCTCTTCTTTCCTTCTTTCTCTCCCTTTCTCTTCCTTCCTTCTCTCTTTTTTCTTTCTCTCTTCCCTTTTCTTTCCTTCTTTCTCTCCTTTGCTTTCCTTTTCTTTCCTTCTTTCTCTTCTTTGCCTGCCTTCTTTTTTCTTTCTTCCTCTCTTTCTCTTCCTTCTTTCTCTTTTTTCCTTGTCTTCCTTTTTCTTTCCTTTTTTTCTTTCCCTTCCTTCTTTCTCTCCCTTTCTCTTCCTTCCTTCTCTTTTTTCTTTCTCCCTTCCTTTTTCTTTCCTTTTCTCTTCTTTGCTTTCCTTTTTCTTTCCTTCTTTCTCTTCTTTGCCTTCCTTCTTTTTTCTTTCTTCCTCTCTTTCTCTTCCTTTCTCTTTTTTCCTTCTTTGTCTTCCTTTTTCTTTCCTTCTTTTTTCTTTCTTTCTCTTCTTTCCTTCCTCTTTCTTCTTTCTCTTCCTTCTTTCCTCTTCTTTCCTTCTCTCTTTCTTTTTCTCTTCCTTCCTTTTTCTCTCTCTCTCTTCCTTCCTTCTCTCTTTTTCTCTCTTCCTTCCTTCCTTCCTTCCTTTTTTAAAAAAAACTTTTAAAAAATTAATTTTAAATAAAAACCTTTCTAAAAATTAAATTTCAATTCAAAATTCATTCAAATTCAATTAAACACAATTAATTCTATTTACAATTACTTTAACTTCAATTAATGCCTATAATTTCTGTCGTGTGAGTTTACACAAAAATTTTATTCAGAAAAAGTTTTGCACACAAGCCGCCAAACCTTAGAGGGAACATTGCTCACCACTGCCTTTAGCTGCAATGCTGCATCCTGCAATTCCACCAGTTCTTACGGGGCTGGTTCTTAATGAGGGCAGGTCTCTGTAATTTCACTGGCTACTAGTGTGTGCCACTATTGCTGAATCTCTTCATTGCCTTTCTCTGTAACAGTCCCCTGTAGTCAATTCCAACAGCAGCCTGTAAGTGTTGCTAGAGCGTTGGGAACACCCTTTACATTACACCAATATTTTGAAAGATTTAACTAGCAGAGTGAGTAGCTAATTTTACATTGAATATAGATGTGAACCAATTCACAGGTTGTCGGGTGTCCATGTTTGTCCTTCATGTTCACATTATCTTTCAGTGTTACACAGAACCTGGCTGGATAGAGTGCCCCCTTTCCTATTTTAAAAAGTGTTTCTTTACTTTATTTGTAATCTATTTTTGCTCTGTTTTCCCATCCTTTTCATTTCCTACATGAACTGTGTACTCTAAAAAGCAACACGACAACAAGAAAATATCTGCCAAGTAGTGCACTCAGGTTTGTTGTTTTCATTTTGTCTTTATAAAATAAAAAGTTTTAATAACTCAAATTTAGAACTGGTCATTTTCTTTTTGCACAAAACAATAACTTTAATGGAAATTACATACCTTGTTTTTAAAAAAAATATTTTAAAGTGGGTTTCATCTGGCTAGGTTTTAAAGTAACCTTTTCTCTTTCAGGATGAAGATTTCAGAAGATGCTCTGCCCCAGGGGCAGGGTGGGCTGGCCCAGAGGCCAGGATCTGCCCTTCCACACCTCCCCTTGCTGCTGAAGGCAGCGGGAAACAGCACAGGAGTTGTGGGGGAAGTGGCATGGGCCCGGGATAGTCACCCCTCTCGCTGCCCCAGGGACAGCCCTGGAGGTAACACCTTGTATTGGGCCAACTTTTGCTGGTGAGAGACAAGCTCTCAAGCCACATGGAGCTCTTCTTCAGGTCACATCTGTAATTTTTGGTAGATAAGAGCTGTCAAACTTTGATTATCCAAAGTTCTTGTTTTTGATACATCATCTCAAGGGGAGGGGCAGCCACTATCCAAGGATCTGTGGCTTGAAGCTAGCTAGAAAAAGTGCCATGGTAAACTTCCCTGGAGCTTCTTCAAGGGACTGTGAAACTGTCCTGTGCTTGGTCTTCTGGTAATGCCTACCTTTGGCCTCTTCAACCAACCGAATTGTACCAGCATTCCCTGGAATAAGGTGTTTCGCCACATGACTCGTGCTCTCCATTGTTTCCAGCACTGAGGATTTCCTTCCAGTATATTTTTATTGCAAACAACTAAAGCAAACAGTTAAATCAGAACCTCACAGATTTGGTTTGCCAAGAAAAAGAGTGAAAAAATAAATGTCAAGTGCACAGGATGTATAAAAGCAGTGAAATGCAATATATATTGTAGATTATTTTTTTTAAAAGTGTCAAAACAGCTGGGAATCTACATAGTCTTAGAACAGAGAAGTGGCACAGAAATGCTGGTTTGTGAAGCCAGCTTTTTTTTTTCCCATGTAAGTAGTAAAATGGAATTATGGATCCAAACATCTATCTTCTCTTCCCAGTGGCCCATTACAGCAAAATTAAAGGTGGCCCCAAGCAAGTTCTCCAGCTAACCCATAGTAATAAATTCCTACTCTAGGGCTTTTTTTGTACAAGTGCCATCCTTTTTACATGGTGAGTCAAAGCTGTATTTTAAAATAAAATGCCATTGATTGTTGTGACGGGTATAAGATGCAGTCTTCCTTCAGATGTCACTTGCATGGCAGGAAGAGACTCAAACAGGATGGGTGGCTCTTCTGCTCTAAGAAGATAAGACTAAAAAAATGCAACATGAATCTGAGAAACTTATTGCTATCTTAATTCTTGGAAAGTTGAAGCTGAGAACATGTCACTGCGGTTCAACACAGAGCTGCAAACAAGTCAACACATCTATAGTCTCTACTCCCTTCTCCATTCGTAATGGAGACACATTTTCTTTCCAGTTTTTCCCTCCTTCCTCACTTTCACTGAGCACAAGGCCCCTCCCACCTTATCTACCGTAGCAACTTCCTCGCTAAGTAGCAGAACACCCATAGGGGCACTTCAGTTCCTACTCCTCATCTGTCTTGCTTCTGTGCCAGCAGCTCCAACTGCCTGCTGATCAGGTTGTGTTTCCTCTCACTGCTTGTCATGATTTTCTCTCTGAGAGGTCACATTAAGAGGGAGGGCAGGCTGGGGTTTGAAGGAGAATTCCAATAGTGGAGAAATGGAGCATTTGGGGACTCATTCTACTCAAATGTTATAACTTCCATGTCTTCCAGCAGTAAAAAAAAAACCCCATCCCCTTTTCTGAGACAGCAGCCATCATTAGCCCCTCAAATCCCAGGAGATGAGCTTTCCAGGAATTAGTCAGATTCCAATAAATAAGAGATGCCCTAAAGCACAATTTTTCTATATTGTAAATGAGCTGTCTGAGCAGGGTATACATCACTGCACAAAGCTAAGTAGCAGGAAAATGTAAATAATACATAAATAGATTGGCTGGGATCTTCTCAGATGAGTGAAATTTCTTCTTTCTAATAATTTGTGACTTCTGCAGGGAGATTACATTAAAAGTGGGCAATAGTAAAAAACCTGCTCTTCCCTTTGTTACTCTGACGTGCACAGAGGATCTGTTTTCTTTTATCCTAATAAAATGAAGATCTTCTGGAAAATGTACCAGGCCCTTTGGATTGCTCCAATCCCCACTGACAAACATGCTCGTTCCATTACTGATATCTTAGTCAAATCTTTACTTAAGCATTTTGTAAACTATTTGTTCTGATACCATTGGCCATTGATATATACAGATTCATAGGAATGATTATTTTCCAGATAAAACTTTTACCTGTAGATTCAAAAAACTGTAATTCTTAATTAAATTGAATTTTCTTTCACTCCTCTCTTTTTCTTCCTAATACACCTTAGCCTTTATGTATCATTACATGGTGATAAGATACACAGCTCCTTCTGAGCAAAGAAGAACCTGGTGTTTCTCATTAGTTAATTAGTGTCTCAATGTACAGTTGGTGCTTCAGGGTTCAAGAAGAAAAAGAGTACGGTACATTTTAAAGCATCAGCAATGTGCTCACATTAAACGACACTTCAAATCTTTACTTTGACCCCAATCAGCCTTAATCCTGGCACTCTAATTTGTCTGCACATTGCTCTGCAAACTGCAAACAAAATGTAAGGTGGTGTTATTCAGACTGAGACCTGTAATATGGCATTTAACGTTTTACGTTTAATAGTATGCTAGATTGCTAATAAAACCACACACTGGAAAGTTCTTAGAAATCAATCTCCCTAATTGACTCCCCAACCCCTCCCCCAGGTCAAATCCTTTGAAATAGAGATCTTTCACCAGACAGTTCTTGCTGAAGTGTCAACAGGTATTGGGACACTGGCATTTCAGTTTCATCATGGTTTCCAGACACTACTTGGTTCTGTTTCTCTGCTTTTTGCTGCTGCTGCCGCTTTCTCCTGCTGCAGGTACGTCCCAGGAAACTGCTGTAATGATTATTATCAACAATGAATCTGTTCTTAATCAGAGGATTTTCTTGTGAAGAAGATTGGATCATCCATAGCAATGGCTGTACATAAAGATTCCTAATGAATGTGTCTAAGTCTGGACAGGCATTCTAATGAGCTCATTGGTTTGGGTGGGATTTTCTTTCATGCATTTAATGTGTCAATTGGGAAAAATTGCTTCTAGGCTCCTATGTGAATAAATTATCTCAACATGCAGAAAGCTACAAAGGATCAACTGCTATTAATCATTAACTTGCTAGATGAAAACAGCAGGAATTCAAGCCTATATGTAGCATTCTAAAAGCACAGTGTCAAAGATAAATGGTTCTCAGTCAATCCACAAGAATTTACAGAGGCATGTTACAAAAAATGTAGTGCAATCTGAGAGTGAACCAAGGCAATTGAGAGTTGATGCCTGGTCTTCACTAGTGTCAAATCAAAGGGCACTTGTGATCATAGAGCTCAGACTATTCATAGACAACCCTCCCATCAATTGTGATCAAACATTTTAGAAAAAATATAAAAAAGAAAATTCTAAGTTGATTCCAGTGCATATCCATAGATATAAAAGGGCGGGTGTTCGTTCTAGCTAAAATAATCTCCCTTTTCTTCAGCACATTCATGAAGACAGGTGCAGTAAGAAATCAATTGCCAAGAGTAAAAAAAAAAACCAAAAAAAAGCCATTCGACATAGTGAAAGACTAAAACTTGGCATGAGCATAAGCAAAAGACATTGTATTGTGTGTAATGCAGCAAATACTTGTACAGAAAGTATTGTGTTGGGGGAATCCTTTCTGCCCTTTTAACTGTACATATTTTATGATGTTAATGTCGATGTGGAGGTTGGTAAACCTGGAGACTGGCATCTTCTATTATAAGTGCCATGAGGAATGTAAACATCCCCACCCCCATCCCATTAGTGTGGCTCAGCACTGCCCTGCAGAGAGATCTCCAAGTGGCATACAGTTCTTCTCCATTACCAATTATTTTGGAGAGGGAATGTATAGGGAATCCTCTGCTCCAGATCCATCCTCTAGCTGCAGATTTGCCCACCAGGCCTGAGGAGTTGCTTGTTTCTGCCAAAATGCTCCGAAGTCAGCTAGTTAGTAATACTAATGTATAAATTGTCAGCGCGAGACTTCAGAATTAACTTTTAGTTAACATGTGGGAGGACACTGTATACCTCTTGCACTGGTTATTTTTACAGTCGACTGTGTAGAGATTCAGAAATACATCACTGAGCCATGATTAGTATCAATTATGATTATATATATATATAGTATCTGTTTAACGATGGGAATGTGCTTGGCCTGGGCTGGCCGAGCCTAGTCTGTTCTAAACATTGTTGCAAACAGCCCAGATTTTAAAAAGTAAAGGAAGCTGAAATCACACTGACTGGCTTCTGGAGAGAAAAAATGTGTATGCAGAGTTCCAATTATTTCAATCTTCAGTCTTCTTAAAGCAGGAGCAGGCAAACAGTTTGCTGCAAAGACAAAGAAGAGCAAATACCCCCTTTGAAGAGTTAAAACCAGGCTCACTGCAACGGGAGTGCTTTGCAGAAAAGTGTTCATATGAGGAAGCCAGAGAAATTTTCCAAGATGACAAAAGAACAGTAAGTAGGGGTCTTCTGTTGGTCTGATTTTTTTTACCTTGCATCTTCCCATCCTATTAGCAGAAACACAAATGAATTTTGACTCTGGAATGCTGAGAGCTGAAAAGTATCTAATACAATACCTTTGTCTTAGATTACTTTAGTTTTAAAATATACTGAGAGCTGCAAATTAATATTGTATTACATTTTAAGCATGTTCTCTAAATAGCCACAACTTTATTCACCGTTCAACCAGCCACATGCTATATACTCTATAATTGGTTTGTTACCGTATTATACAATGTACTTATTCGTTCTACATGAAATGCTGCATAATATTGTCTGGTTAATTCCTTATGCCCATTTCCCATTTCTTTCTTCCAGATGGAATTCTGGCACAGTTACACTGGTATGAGAATTTCATGTGTTCTAATATTGAGTGTAATTGCACCATTGCAATCTTTCCTGTGAGCCGTACTGATAATGCATGTTTTTACAGAGGGTAACGAGTGTGAGTCTAACCCCTGTCAGAATGGTGGGACCTGTGTTGATCAATTGCAGGCTTACCTCTGCCTTTGCCCTGAGGGGTATAAGGGCAAAAACTGCGAAAAAGGTGAGATATTAAACCTTTAAAAAACAAAACAGCCCCCACAAAAACACTATAATTCAAATGCCAGGGGCTCTGATAAATACATGGTTAATTTTGAAAAGAATTGGTAGCAAACATTAGTATTGTGGGTCATTCTAGCAGACAGCTTGCTGCCACAGCTAACTATGTTTCATTAGGATTCAGCAAACAGCCAGCGCAGTCACCCTGTGTAGAAGCCATGTGATCATTACACAGATCTCCTAAATGGACTTATTTGAACTACCTGGGAGAAATGGAGCATTTTTCTAATTGAATTATGTTAACTCTTTGGCTTGACAGTGGCAATATTCTATTATATGGAAATGCATGCAAATGAGAACCATCCTTACCGACACTCCATTAAAAGCACTACCAGCTAGATTCAATGCCCAGTGGCATCAAGGGGCATCTGTCTTTCCATTGACTTCAATGAGCATGGGCTCTAACTTGATATACTATTAAATTTAGTACATAAGTACAGTGTAGGCCCAAAGGAGACTTAGGAGCTTGTCAGCTCAAACCAGGTTACCTAATTACCATCTTTAATTACCATTAAAGATCTGCCTCTTTTACCCTCACTTCTTCACTACTCCAAAGAGGAGGGAGCTAGGCTGGTCTCGATGGTAACAGAGGACAGAACAAGGAGCAATGGTTTCAAATTACAGCTAAGGAGGTCAAGGTTGGATATTAGGAAAAACTTTCTCACTAGGAGGGTGGTGAAGCATTGGAATGGGCTACCTAGGGAGGTGGTAGAATCTCCATCTTTGGAGATATTTAAGGCCCGGTTAGACAAAACCCTGGCTGGGGTGATTTAGTGGAGTGGTCCTGCTTTTTAACAGGGGGTTGGACTAGGTGACCTCGTGAGGTCCCTTCCAGCCCTATTATTCTATAATTCTTATTTCCCTTCCCATTCCCTCTGTGCTGCTCATGCTTCTCTCTGGACCACTAATGCTGTTGTCTTTGCCCAGTCCTAACTTTTTTGCCACCTTTTCCTGCTTTCCCACATTTAGAACAGCCACCTAGTCAGTATTTGCAAGATCCCTTCTCCTCCTCTTTCAGAACTGTTCTGAAAACCCACCTATTATAGTGTATCCTATCTGGAAAGTCCACACCACCTTCTATACATATTCTGCTTCTTCTACTGATTGTCCCATATGGTAGCAGCTTATGTCTTTATAGTTCATAGTATTGGATAAATAATAATTATTATAGATCATAATTATTATTTATCTGATTATATCATTGTTATATAATTATTCATTATTTTATTATTCTATTATAATTATCGTAAAGATCTTCTGCCGCAGTGGATATTTTTATGTCCTTTCAGCGCACTGCTGTGGGTGAGAGGAATACAGTAGTTAACAATTTTTAAACAATTACCATACGGATGCCACAGTTCACTCCTATTCTAATTAGTGTGAGGATTGCTGTACCTCAGATACTGTTTTTGTGGTGACAAATGCTAATTATTTTTAATGGCAATCACGGTACAATTTTTGGTGCATTTTTTTTATATCTTTAATTTGTGCTGCAGTATTTAGTTTCTACTTCCATACAGTTCTGCCATTGATGTTTGCCCATCCTTGTCTACCAGAAGCAGCCTTTTTTATCAATATATTGGCATCACTCTTGGTCAAAAGTAACAAACATCATTGACTTGAGTTAAATGCCAAACTCCACAATCAGGAATTCATGTGTTCTTTTCATATATTTAGGTCAGAATGACACACTGAAGTGCATTTATGAAAATGGTCAATGTGAACATTATTGCACGGACAGTCCAACCACGATACGACAGTGCTTTTGTGCAGAGGGTTACGTGTTAGCAAGTGATGATGTGTCTTGCACGCCCCAAGGTAAGGTTATTCAAACTAAGTCACTAGAGCAATAAGTTTTATGGATAACATTTTTTTACAGTGGTGTCTCCAGTAGACCTCAATTCATATACAGTGAATGGATGGTTTGCAACTTTATTTATTTCACTATCTGAGTCAAGAGAGGAATAACCCTAATAAAACCAGGGAGAAATCAGTGCTCTTTTTTTACTGCTAAAACCAACAAACTCGAGCAGTCATCTCTAGGGAATGACAATTTAATTCTCACTCCTCTGAAGAGAGAACAGACTACAACTGGGGTTTTAAAAGGAAAAATTAATGAAAGTTGGGTGCCAAGCTCCCTTGGAAAAGCCCTTCCTAAATTATTTCATTAGTGGAGCAAGGTATTAAAGGTATCAAATTGCCCATTCAAGCACCGCCATGCATACAGTGTCGCTTATGTGGCTGCATAAATAACATTGATGCTCTTTGTTCTAGTTGCTATATAATTATGCTCCATAACATCAGCTTTTATTGTAAAAATATTAATGGGAAGATTTTCAATGCTAAAATGGGAGCCATGCACCTAACTCCCCTCTATTTTCAAAAGGAGTTGGGTGTCTACCTGCCGTCTATGTGCTGGTGCTTACGTCTACAGAATACCTGAAACAGTAGCTCTGAGAGGAATGAATTGCTCCCATTCACCTCACTGGGGTATTGACATCAGGGGTTAAAGCAAGGGGGAACACACCGGGACAGAGTTCTGGGGCCCCCAAATTTGAGGCACCAGAGTTCCAGGCCCCCTAAAAATAGAAAAATTAGGCAGAACGCATGTTCCGTGCTACCCTGGCTATCCTGCCTGCTGCTATGCCCCACGGTTGTTAATCACAATACTTACTGTGTTACGCAGTGTTTGCTAGTTTGTGACAATAATCGCTATAGACATAAATGCCATATAAAATTATAAATATTTTTATGGAGCGATAACTGATGCATGTGGTACTGAGAAGTGGTTGCAAATGCCTACCTGGGCTGGGGCCCGCACATGCATGAAGGGGGCCCGGTGATTAGGAGGGTTCTGGGTCCCGTCAAATTATACTTTAACCACTCATTGACATTGAAGGCTAATGGGAACAATTGAATAATAGCGATGTTCACACTGAAAATTATTTCACTGAGAAATATTAGTACAATAAGGTGCTTATCCATTCTGGGAGATTGCAGCAGATATTGGGGTGGGGCGCAATGGGGGCGGTTGGTTTCCATTTAAGGTGATTTGAGTAAGGATTAGGGTTGCTGTGCCAGGGTAGAGAATGCAGCAGGCATGATAACAGGTGAAATTAGCAGGCCACTGGGTATAACTGAATGTGGCATCACCACTGACCCATCCCACCACACCCCACCCTACCCTAGCTGCAAAATATGGGTTTGTTTGCTAGTGGAAAGTACACTAGGGAGGACTAGAAAAAGATCTCAGCTGGGTCAGCCTACCCAGGCACTGTGACAACACTGAACTCTCATCATTTGGGGGCACCGCAAATTATATTGAATTTAATGTCAAAATAAATCAATGAGATACTAATTGTGGTGTTTATTTTCGTATTTAATTCACTAACAACCTCATTTACCCAAATCTCTTGCAGAATTTTCCATCTGCTGCTTCAGGGGCCAGAACTGATTTCAGAGGGGTCAGGATTTTATCTTTAGAATGCTGCCAAATCCTACAGTTTTTAGATGCTTCTTGTCAGAGAGGACGTGGGGCCTTGCTCCCTGAGTGGGTGGGAGTGGGGTCCTCTGTGTGCAGTTCAGGGTGTCAGCAGTATTGAGGGGACAGGAAGTTTAGTAGCAGCAGACCCAGGAGTCATGCAGAATTCAAAGAAAGCCAGTCTCCTGCCCACTTTAAAAGATCATCATGAAAATCCTGGCAGAATTAAAGAGGTACTAAATACACTTAATTGAAGCCTTTTTCAGAGCCTCCTGTGGTATCTGAGGGCAACTTCTTAACCAGAGGGTCTCTACAATAAGATAACATCACTGATGGGCAGTGTCCAATCAGTCCAATCAGACTCAAACTTTTGCTCAGTGGGCAATTTAAAATAATTTTTGGTTAACACCACCACTAGACGGTTGTCCAAATTCACTGCTGAAATGGTTCCATGAAAATTCATTTTTGGAGTTACCCTAGCAGAGAATTTGACCCTCTTGTGTTTTCCAGTGGATTCATCATATTCAATCCCACTTATTACTGTGTCTTCTTTATTACTGTTCACAGTGGATTACCCATGTGGGAAAATACCAGTTTTGGCAAAACAGAGGGCAAGTGAGCATGGGAGAATTGTAGGTGGTTATGTCTGTCGTCCTGGTGAATGTCCATGGCAGGTGAGTCTTCAATTAGCTTTCTTTTTTTTTGATCTTCAACTGAGTCCCTAGGAAAGGTGCTTGGTTGGGATGCTGACTCTCTGGGAAAGGTGATTGATAGTTCTGGATAACAAACTTCTCTGTTCACCCAGAGAACAGCTAAAGACAGTACGAGCTCCCCCCTGCTGCCTTTGCACCTCAATAATGTGCCTTATCCTGCTTCTGGGGTGATGCTCTTCCAGGCATGAAATGATCATTCAGCCTCCTCCATGCCCTGCTCATTCAGTCCTGGGCCTTATTGCTGACATTGCCCACAAGAAGGTTGGCTGTAGTTAGCAGGGTGTGAACTCTTGGGTGAAATAAGCAGAGTCAGTAGTATGTGCTAGCAAACTTGTCCAAGGGAAGGTTTTCTTGTCACGCAATTGGTGTGACTAGTGTGCTCAGGTATGAGGGAATAAAAAAGGAGAGAAATTAGCAAGGCAGAACTCTCTCTAAGCTCTGTATGTAGAGTAACCAAGTTGTAAACTGTCTACTTTTGGGCCAGCAAGAACATTTACAGCCTACTTATAAATGTGTTGGGATCTTCTGAGTCGTAAGGGAGTTAAGAGCTCGACTCCGATTGATTTTCAATGGAAGTTGGGTGCCTAGTTCCTGTAAACCCCTGAATTAATGTAAACTTGTATTATTAAAAATGATTAGTCTAAAAACCTAAATCTCATGAAGCTGTGTACCATAGTCTCTGCCTCGAAGAGCTAATGGCAACTTCGCTGATCAGCAGTTAGGAAAATAATGACTACACCTGGTCCCTGCAGGCTAAGTAAAATGAATGTTCTCTGTACATTCTATAGAATTTCAGGTCAAACAAATTGGTGTAATGTAAAAATTTCTCTTGCATGTTTCAGGCTCTGATACTAGAAAATCAGAAACAGCAGTGTGGGGGTACGCTGCTTTCATCGACCTGGGTGGTTACTGCTGCTCACTGCGTAGAGAAAGTAGATCAGAAACAGCTCCAAGTAAAGCTGGGTACGTCTTTCTCTTTCCTCCCTTTTCAAACTTGGTGGCCCAGAATGTGTTGTCAGTTTCACTTGTGTAAACCCAGAATAATGACTCTCAAGTCAGTGAAGTTATTCCAGATTTACATGGTGTGACTCTGCAAATACTTTTAAGAGTTAAATACAACAAACACAACCCCCATCTGCTTGTTCAAGACAGAAGCAGTTAGCGATTCCTAAACGTCCTCTCATTGGTTCTCGGCCACAATGTAACCATCTCACGAAACAGAAGTGTTACAAAATGATGGTTCCATTGTTGGGATCAAAGTGGCACAAAACTTGCTGAATTACCACCATTATAGCAAGGCTGGAGGAAGATTTATTACAGTTCAAAGGTCAAGGGTATGAGTAGCTTTTGCGCCATGGAACACACCCTTGAGAAGGGGCAATCAGGGCCAGTTAACAACATGACTCTTGCTGCAGGAACTCT
The DNA here is from genome assembly GCA_007922175.1 of Pelusios castaneus. Taxonomy (NCBI): domain Eukaryota; kingdom Metazoa; phylum Chordata; order Testudines; family Pelomedusidae; genus Pelusios; species Pelusios castaneus. Next base: position 13,556,251 of record ML685801.1, on the reverse strand, counting down.
GTTGCCAAGGAAAGGTAGAGGAAGGATTTTCTTCCTGAGTCTGTTGGCCAAGCAGGGAGAACACAATCAATTCCTCAGACCCTCCTGTTCTTGGCCCACTCTTCCTTTGCCCCTGGATCCTTCGGAGCTGCTTCCAAGTGTGGAGGAAAGTGGGGAGCTTGCTGTGGGAGGGGGGAGGAAGGGGGTGCATGGCACTCTGATTTCTTCCCTTCCACAGCTGAGAAATGCAGATATCAGTGGAGTTGCACTTGAGATGAATCTGGCTCCCAGGGTCTGGCATTCAGGTTACATCTATAACCATGGCATGGGACCTTTTCTGTGTTAGAAGTTAGTCATGGAACAGCCAAGCTGTGTAGTTCTAAGAGAGTAATAGGCCCTATGGAAGCAGCACACCCACTTTTACCTTCCTCTGTTTGGTTCTGCTGTAATTCTGTCACTGAATCTTCTTACAGGCCTTCTGGCAAGGGAGAAAGCTGGAATGAGGGAAGAGGCTCTAGGAGAGGGACTTGTTATGATGACAGATAATGTCTCTGCTGAACCAAAGAAATGAATTAACAATGCAGGACTCTGCAGTGGCGGAAATGTACTAAGAAAAGAAGAAATGTCAGCCTAGCAATCTCCTAGTGTGGAGTTAATGAGATTATTGTCTTTGTGAACCTGATGTGTTTAATTGTTTTTCCAGGGGAATTCAGTATAAACGATAAAGATGAAGGTGAGCAAGAAAGGAAGGTTTCTGAAATGATAATCCATGAAAAATATATTCTAGGAGGAACTAACCATGATATTGCCCTGCTGAGGCTGGAGGCACCTGTTAACTTCACTGATTATGTGGTACCAATATGTTTGCCTGAGAAACAGTTTGCAACTTCTGAGCTGAACTCCATTAGGTTCTCCACGGTGAGCGGATGGGGGCGTCTCATGGATGGAGGTGCTACTTCTGATCTTCTTATGAGAGTTGATCTGCCACGTATAAAGACACAAGAGTGTATCCAGGAGACCAACTTAAATATTACAGAGAACATGTTCTGTGCAGGAGACCTTCATGGGACTAAAGACTCCTGTAAGGGAGACAGCGGCGGACCTCACGCCACACAGTACAAGAACACCTGGTTTCTGACAGGGATTGTAAGCTGGGGGAAGGGATGTGCCATCAAAGGCACTTATGGGGTTTACACAAGGGTGTCCAAGTATCTTGAATGGTTAAACAGTCACATGGATTCATAAGTTCCCATGCTTCCATAAGTCAAAGCATTTCCAAACTACAGAGTTGTCTCTGAGTCCCTATTTTGACACTTCCCTGGTCTGCATTCTTTCAGGATCTTCAATAAATTACCTGTACACTTACACAATGATTTGAAACCAATCTCTTTTCTATTCAGCCATGTTAATCTCATTCTCATGGCTACCTGGGTTGTACATTGTGTTTAAAGAGGAATTACTCTGCAGCAACCTTTTGGAAGGCTGTAACCTTTGTAAATTATGTTTCAACAACCTTACCTTACAGACAGTTGTACATGCAAAAGACAAATCTTGATAAGAGGGATTTGTCCTAAGACTCCAGAACCAAGGAAATGGGAAAAGATTCATTTCAGGTTCCTAACACTTTACTGAAGGCTTAGTTTCAATTTTCGTACATCAAATAATAATGTAATATTGCCAACAATTACATTGACCCATATTTGTGATTGGTACATCTGATGTCACAGTAACTTTGCTTACCTATAACATTGTTACCTTATGAGAACAAAGGGAAAGTGAATGTTCACTGTGCAGCCCCAGACACCAACAGTCTTCAAACTGTGGCTTTTATCATTGGTGTGTGTTAAAAAAATACATTTCGAGGCCAGAAGGGACCATTATGTTCTGATCTCCCACATAGCACAGGCTATTGCTAGTTGCAGGTGCCAGTGATTTTCACATGCAATTGATTGTGCACGCATAATTTTTTATAGACTATGAGAGGCTGCACTGTGTCTCCAAATGTCGTTCGGAAGGCAACATCATAAATTAAGGGAGAAAAGTGGATATAATAGGCCTGAATTTAAGAAAGTTATTTAATCTCTAAATTAATTCAAATTGGGCGTGAAGACAGCCCATTTTCTGGCTGGGACCTTGACTCTCCAGGGTGAGCCCAGCTGTTCCTCCTTCCAGTCATGTGACTGGAAGCTTCCTAACGATGCTCCAGTCGCCTAGCAACTGGAACCTCAGGAGGGGTCCCTGCCATGCAAAGGATGCAGTGGCTGCCTGCGGCTAGAGCTGCGGGCGGAGAACCCGCCTCCCACCCCTCTGCCCACAGCACCACTGCTTGTGGCTACACTGGCCGCTGCTGGCCGGTCACAACGGTGAAACTCACACCACTGCCGGGCACTGTGGTGGCCAGGGGTGGGCGGAGCTGCTGGCCAAGCAGGTGGGCAGGGTCCACCCTTAGCTACGCCCCTGATTCAAATAATTCTGAATAGCAGCACTCTCACAAGGATGGGCCAAAGAACAGAGAATTATGGATACACGGTAATTCACTGAGATGGGGAGATATTTAGTGGGATGATGTCTGCAGAGATTCAATTTGATTTTGTCTCATTTTATTTGGCATCTTTATTAACGATGCAGGTGTGGTAGTGTAAAGTTCATAGTTAGAACTGCAGGTGCCATTGAATCGGGAAGAGAAGCAATGCCAGCGAGGACAAAGAAATAATGTAAAGGGACCTAGAAAGATTTTTTTAAATGGAAGACAGTAATGAAGGGAGGTTCATCTTGGAAAAATGAAAACGAATATATCTAGGGGGAAAGATAATCCAGAGTGCAGATATTTAGTGGGTGGGGGGAAATCTGGAAAGCAGCAAAGCAGAACAGGCTTACAGGTAATAGTGAAATTAAAGGAAATAGGTAAAGCATAATTTTGCAATGAGGCAACTAAAACAACAATCCAGTGAAGTTGAGGATTGTTGAGGCAGGACATCCTGGAGCAGAGAATTGATTCTTCCTGTATGCAAGGTTCCCGTGTGAATATTATGTTAACTTCTGGGCAACTCAGTTACAAAAACTGGAAGGCCTACAGAAAAGAATAAACAAACTGAGGTAAGGGCTAGATGGACTGATCTATGAAGGATGATTTAACTACAGTTTTCATATGTGTTGCATGGCTAAATAAATGAATAAAGCAGAATGTGAAAGTGAGCTTCTAAAATCTCAAAGATATGAACTCCAGGGAAGGAATCATTTAATGGGGTACATGGGGCTCTAACTAGGTGCAACAGGGTGAAAAGATAAAAAGGAAGGTTGAGGCAAATATCTTGACAAATAATCTGACAGTGAGATCTGCTCAATTGAGGAGCAGTCCCCAAGGTAGTGGAAACTCCATTACTTAGTGATATTTAAATTTTGACTAGACAAAAGTCTAGAAAATAAGTGAGTAAGCATAAAAAGCAATCCTGCACAGACAAGACTAAGGATTTCCTTGAAGATCAAGGCACTCTGGGCAATCTCTCTCTTAGTGTTCTTAAATAGCTGTAGCACTTCCATTCCTGATGCTGGAGAAGAGAAAGAAAGGCCCAGCAGCCTGTTCAGCTTAAAAGATCCCTCCCTGGCTTGGAGGATGGGGCAAAGGTCTACCTACCACTTCCCTGGCCCCAAATATTGAAGTTATTGAAAATGAGTGAACTGAGTCCAGTGCTCCTGCCTGAAGATGATAGAAGAAAAGGGTGTATAAAGCACTTGAAAACTATTAAAGGTAACTAGGTGGACATCTCTGGGTCTGTTTCAGGGGGAGTCAGTTTCTAGGCTTTACAGGTGTCAAGGAATTACAGAGATCTTCAGCCTTCCTCTTCACTGCACCAAGAGAAGAGAAGGGGTGGAATCCAGATAATGGGCAAGCTGGACCCAATGTAGATGAACCTAGCTTTGGATAACTCTTGCAGTCAGCAGGACAGCAGTGGACCATTAAACAAATCCATCCACCAATATTAAATGAAAACATTCAGCCTTATTCAGACAGCCAAATATGCCCTACATGGTTGCAATCCCAGTCACTTTTAGTCCATTTGCTGACCAACAGGTCCTTTCCATCTCTAGACTATTTGATTATATCAAAAATTTGTTGTCTTATACTGAAAAATCTCAGTTCAATTTTTTTAAATTAGCTTTTATTAAACATAAAAAAGCTTTCCAACAAGTTCTCTGATTAAAATAGCCAGCTTTCTCTGCTTAAAATAGCCACCTAATTTAGGTACTCCTATCTCTTTTTCTGCACAACTCTCTTCAGAGCATTTAAACACAAGTGCAAGCTAGAGCATTAGTTACAACACAGTGGTTCATCTTCAACCTATACTCAGTTCTGCCTAACCAACAGAAACCCAACAATGCGCACGGATCCTAAGCTTTGTGCACATACTTTGGAATAATTAATATATTAATTGGTGAATGAACAGCCTGCAACGCACATTGCTACCTCCCTGCATGACTTGTTTTCAATTTAGTTTCAAAATTCAACATTTCCTATTAAAATACTTCAGGAAGGACTGACTTCCTTTTAGTGTTCCTAAGTTCCCTGCATAGGAATATATAGTGATTATGATTTCCATAAACACAGTCAGCTATCCTGCTTCTGAAACACGTCCTGTATTTCGGAGCCAGAGGTAAGCAGAGGGTGAACATTTTATTTTGCCTGAGGTTAGGACTCCAGATTTCTTTAATTCCGTTCTGGCTGGGACATCTCCATGAAAGGCCAAACATTCATTCAGCACATTGAGTTGGACAATCCATGTCCAAAGACGCATAACCACATTATTTGTTGTGATAAGAAGGACAGCATAGCAAAGCATATAACAGGAAGTCTGCTATTTGTTAAACCTTGGTCAGTGACAGCCCTGCAGTGTGGAGTTGAGGGGAGGGAGAGAGAAAACTGTTTTCTACAGACCAGCGTCATGGCTAGCCAGTTTTTCCTCATACTGCTTTCTACTTCCCTAGCAGGTCTCCTGCAAGCCGAAGGAAATGGTAAGGGATGCTTGATTTTCTGCCTTTGAAGCCTGTTTGGGGTTTTACATGAGAAATGATCTCTTATGTGGCAGGACAGGAGCAGAGCAAGACAGGGGGAGTTGCCCACGCTTGACTGTCTCAGAAATCCCACATGTTGGCATTTCATACATGCACCGTGTGAGATCAGTTTCAGCATGATGTGCTGTCATTATGAACTGGGTTGCCTAGCGTGTTAATGCTATGTCCATACTTCCAGTTTTTCCAGTCAAGGTGTGACAATAAGACAGTACCTGGAACTACAACCCTGTCTGTGGGAAAGAGAAAAAGAAGGAAATGTCTCGTCCCAAAGTGGTGAGGGAGGCAAAAAACAATCCCTCCCATGTGGGAGAAAAACTATCCTTAAACCCAGAAATTAGTGGGGAGGAGAGTCCCTTTCCTCCCAGCAGCCCTGAGGAGGGGGAATGGAAACTCAGAAGGGAAGGAGGACATCCCCTCCTGCCCAGGAGAGGGGGTGCATGGGGAAGTATGGAAGGACAACCGAAGAAGAATGAGAGGCTCCTCCATTCGGTAGAGAAGGCAGTCAATCCTCCACCACCATCCTGCCCAGCCCCATGTCTTTAAAGCAAACGAAAGAGAGGGAGAGGAGAGGTGGATAAGCTTGTGAGACACCATTACAGGAAAAAGAGAGACAGGCACCAAAAGGGAGAGAGTGGAGGAAAAGGACTAAAGAGCTGTTTAAGAGGGGGAAGGACGAGAGAGCAAGAAGAGACAGACATTTTAGGGTTTAGTGTTTGCTGATATAGATATTTTGTTTTTAAAATGGCTAATGTCAAACTGTTTATGCTGCAAAATCTAGGGTACGCTCCTGTAAGGAATGTACATCCTCTGCAATATCGTGGGAATGAGAAGCCAGGTAGGTGGTTAGTTTCTTAAATAAAATTAGGCCAGAGGAGAAAACCCTGGGACTCTAGATGCCAGAGTTCAATACAGACTCCCTGTGTGACGTTGGCTAAGCCACTCAGTCACTCTCTCCCTCAATTCCCCCCCCCCTGTAAAATGGGCACAATAGCACAGCCCTATGACACAAGCATGTTGAGGATAAATACATTAGAAGACTGTGAGGTATTCAGATCCTGTAGAAAGGGGGTCATTGGGGGGATCTTGCATAGATCAGAAGGTTTGATTTTCCTTTATCCAGTCTTTAAGCCCTCAGGGCTATTGTATTTGGCTTGCTGGGAACTGCAATAATGTTTAAAACAAACGACTACCCAGTATTTCCTTTTTAAAAGTACAAAATCATCCTCCCAGGATGCTGCTCTGGGGAGATTTCTTTCTCACCCTATTTAGGTCCCCCGAAATAATGTTCTTTGCTTTGATTGTTCTGTTTTACGTGGCAAACATCCTATAGATTGCTATGTTTTGAAGCAGGAATATTTAGGGAAGCAAGAGATCAGCCTCACAGACAGAACAGGCTGGCTCATAAACACTCTGTTCCTCCATAATAATGGTAAGAGCTGAGGCAAAGACATTTAGGGTGCATCTACACTTGTAAATTAAGTTGACCCGAGCTTGCTTAAATCGACTTAATTTACTCTGCATATACACTACACTTTCCTGAAGTCGACTTAAGCAGCTGCTTAAGTCAACTTAAGGAAAAATTAAGTCGACTTTCTAAAACCTCCTTTTAAGTCGACTTTCTGCTTAAGTCGACTTTCTAAAGTCGACTTAAGCCAGTGTAGACGTGGAGTAACCCTAAGTCGACTCTAAGTCGACTTAGGGGGCTTCAGGGCTTCCCCACTGCCCTCCCTGCCAGGGTGGCTGGCATAGGGAAAGCCTGGCGTGCCCCCCCCAAAGGTTAGGGCAGAGCCCTGCCCACCCTGCCTCTATGCCCTGCCAGGGTTCCTGTCCCCCTTTGCCCCATTGTATCCAGGTACAATGGGGCAAAGGCTGAGCCCCCTGGCTCTTGGCAAGGGGTGCCCCCCCGCCACCGTGGACCTGTCCCAGGTCCACCTAGCCCCTAGAAGTCGACCTAGGCATCCAGTGTGGACGCTGTAGGTTGACTTTGTACAGTCCCCTCAAAGTCGACTTAAAATTTAAGTGTGGACATGCTAAGTCGACTTAACAACAGCTGTATCCTGTCGCTTCCTCACAACTACAGATCAGGAAAACTAATTTAATAGTAAGCACGACGGTGAGTGAATTATGAGCTGTAAATCATTTAATCAGACACAGCTATGTTCACAAAGAGTTAGATCTCATGCTGAGCATAGGCCCTTTGAAATCAATGGGATTTATGGAGCAGTAAGGTACTACCCACTGTGAGTAACACTGTCAGGATCTGGCCCTCTGTGGCTGATCCAGCCATTTTCAATTAGTGATCACTAAGGGACATTAAAGTGTAATTAAAGAATATTACAAATAATCAATAACAATCGGGTGTGCAACAAAATAGTCCAGGCAACTGCATATTCTAGGCCAATAGAGGCTTCATGATCCACTAGCGAGGATAGGAGGGTATAATATTTGAGTTCTGGTCCCAACTCTGTCATTGATCTGCTCTGTGAAAAACTCTCTTTTTGAGTTAAGTATGTTCATCAACAAAACAAACCACCCACCAGTGTGTCAGCTTTTACAGTGCACTATCTGATGGTGATCAGCATGCTCAATATTTATCCTGGCCTGGTGAGATTCTTTACTCCGGTCAAATGCTGTATGTGCATGTAGCAGTGCCCCCTGCTGGACAGTAACAGCATGGTTCAGGCATGAAAGTTGCTGAGATAAACCTGCTGAAACTGCTCCTCCAACTTAATTCAACAGCTGCCACCCTTCCAACTTACGGAGCAGCAGTTATCAAAGTTTTACCACCATGCTGTACTCTTGTTAAAACACATGAGCTCAGGCCTCACCTTCCACATGTACTAGACACAATATTCATATATCTCTGCTATTGATGAAATACCAGAATGCAATCATCACCTTCCCCTGATGTTACTGAGGCTAAAAGGAGAGCCTGGGCAGCACAAAGGGACTTGAGGAGATGGAAGGGAAGGAGCCTGTAGTCTTAGGGATAGTGCAGGTGGGGTGTATGGCTCCTGCCACAGTCTCACCCAGGAGCAACTTGTCTTACAATTTTGTTCCCCCTAGAGTCCCTGTCCTCTCCACCGCAGCCCGTGAAGCAGCTACTGCTGCCGCCAGCTCAGCAGCTTTCAGGGCAGGGCAAGCAACATGGTTCATCTTCCCTCCATGTCCGTGCCTGCCTCTGGCAGCCAGGAGAAATCACTGCATGGGAAACCTTGCTTGCCCTGTGCAGCCCTGGTGGGTATGTGAGAGACTTTCTCTGGTGCTAGAACAGGAAATTAGAAAGCAAAACCTATGCTGTTTGCATTTTCTGATTTTCAAGACTGTGACGTAAGACAGAACTTCAGGGCCCATCCACACATTCTCAAGGGACCCCTGCTGGAACAGGCTGTTGCAAGGGATACCAGGATGTACCTGACTGGCATAAGTATTTATGAGAGAGAGGGAAAGAGAGAGGGCAGAATCTTATATTCCTGTTAGGGTAATATTTTGTTGTTGTTTTTTGACTGAACTAACTAAATTCTTTCTAATGAAGTTTTTTGTCATCGGTTTTAAAACAATAATATAGTTTCCTTTCCATTTAGTGTTTTTAAAGGAAGAAAATGCAAACAAGTTTTTTGGAAGAACCAAGCGTGCTAATTCATTGTTCGAGGAGCTGAAGAAAGGGAATATTGAAAGAGAATGTTATGAAGAACGCTGCTCAAAAGAAGAAGCCAGAGAAGCCTTTGAAGACGTACAGAAAACTGTAAGGACAAATCCACATGAAACAAATAGGCCATCATCATCCAAAGCAAATGGCCCCCTGAAGGTGTCTCAAACCCACAGAGTGATTGCAGTGATTGCAAGCTTTTTTTCTTTTAAATATTAGAAGTGGGCAGAATTGCATAGTTTGGTTGTATAATGCCAGAGAAGCAGAGAGAAACATACAGGTAGTGTGTATATATATTGTGTGGATATGGCCCCACATAGCACACACACAGTTGCATATGCAGTCCACAATGGTAAACAGGTTGAGAACCACTGGTTAAGATACCTGCTTAGAGCATCTATAACACTGTTAATGTAAAATACTTATGAGGTAGATTCTCAATGCCTCCTGAGCAATGCTTGAGTTCAGTGCAGCCCCTGTCGCTATTAAGTAGTACAAGCATGGGAGAATATATGTTTTCAGATAACAGTTGAAATAAGATGGAGAGATTGCAAGAAGGCTGACTGAGGTGGCGACCACTGCTGAGGAGAAAGTATTTGTAAGACATTAACCAGACTTATCTCAAGGGCTACGTCTACACTGGCAGTTTAAGTCGACTTAAGGAGGCTTAAGTCGATTTAAATTAAGCCGCGTCTACACTAGGCTTTCATTAAGTTGACTTAAGAAATTCCTTAAGTCGACTTAATGAACACTTAAGTCGACTTAATAAGAACCGCCGGGTAGGTCAACTTAAGCCTGCTTAGGTCGACCTAACCCTTCTTTAGGTCGACCTAAGCCGAGTGGGGACTTTTAAGTCCACTTTGTTAAGTCGACCTAAAGGCAGTTAGGTTGACTTAACAATGTGGACTTAGTCCACATCCATGGACAGCACTTTGTTAAGTCGACTTAATAAGGTTGATTTTAAGTCGATTTAAATTCGACCTTATTAAGTCGACTTAACAAAGTTGACCTAACTTTTTGTAGTGTAGACATGGCCCAGGTGACTTGTACTTCTAATGTATTTAAGGGCTGGATTCTCTAGTCCACATCGAACTTGTGTCTATACGCTAAAGCTGCTGCCCTGCAGCTTCAACTTATGTTAAGACTGGTCAGCTGCAGATCAGGGACTTTGTAGGGGGCTGGATTTGATGATCTGATGTCTTTTGAGAGCTCAAAGTGAGCTAGTCTGTGCTACTGGCCATTCTTGTGAGCCTGCCTTATTAGCTATACTGGATGATATCCCCCATTCAATGTCCTTAAGTGACAGCCTGACTCTCACGCTGGTGCAAAAAACAAAGCATCCTTTTGTGTTTTGGAGAGGGAGACTGGGTGGAAAAAAAGGTTGGTCTGCCTTGTTCGAAGAGCTGTAGTCTGGCTGCAGTAGCGACCTTCAGTGTTGCCATTAGTGGTAGCAACATGAAGGAGTAGGAGGTCCTTGAGGAACGCTCCACTGGACAGCAGGAAGGTTATGTACTGGGCTGCCCTTGAAGAGTTCATGTCCATGTCCCCTTCCTCAGCAGTGAGAAAGTTTGTCCCAGCATTAGTTTTAGAGCCTACACTCTGAGTCCCAGCATTGTCCTGAATTTTGGAAGCAGGAAGACAGCTGGGCCTGCCAGAGAAGAAGTAGGAGGCCAGAAGTGAGAACGGCAAAGGAGCAGGAAACAGGTGGGGGGTTAAAGGGAGGCGTATAAAGGGATGGGGACCAGAGAGAGTTTGGAAGATTGGGATCATTAGGGAAGGGACAATAACATGTTTTGAAGGCAAACAGTGATATTTTGTGGGGAGGAATTGGATGGGGGGAAAGTACAAGGTAAGTGGGGGATGAGGAGGGATAAAAAGTGAAAAAAAATCAAGAAAGCAGAGCCACCCAGATTGAAGTTTAATAACTTGATTGTAACATTTATATTCACACATTTTATACTGTAACACTAACAGAAAATGGGGAGTCTGTGTAACCTTTGGGTGGGCTAAAATTCATTTAATTGCCCTTCTCCAGTGCCTAACAGAAATAAACCCCAACTCCTATGGAGAAGCACCTGGAGACCCAGGATCCAGTCTGTAAGGGAAAGATTGCTCGGAGTTACCCTTTCACATTAAAATACTACTAAGAACAAACATAACAATGAACTTTATTAATTACTAACTTAATAATTCTTAACTTAGAAAACAAAATGAATTTAAACAGAACAGCGCCACAGAAACTGTGAGAAAGATCCCCAAGAGTCCCAAAGTCCAGGTGGAGTTCACCCAAGTCTCAGCTACAGTCTTTGTTCAAGTCCAAAGGCTTGAGTGGCAAGAAATAGCTGTCCTCTTCTTCTTTGGTTGCAGGAATCTTCAGTAGAATTCCATGCAGGCTTTTCTTTCTCTTCTGGAACCCGCGCCATCTGGTCAGCTTACTGCTTAACCAGCACTCAGTCCCATGTGCATGTGCACGTGCACAAACTCTGCTGCAAAAGACTCTATAGGAGGGAGAAAACATCTTGCTGTCCACTCCTGGCTCAGCTTCTCTCCTTGAACCAGTACACATGGGCTGCTCTTCTTATGCAACTTCTGTCTCCTGTCTGCTGCTCTCATGGAGTCTGACCAGCAGGAAACCCTCTAGAGCAGGGGTCCTCAAACTACGGCCCGCGGGCCGGATACGGCCCGCCAAGGTTATTTATCCGGCCCCCGCCCCTGCTGCGGCCTGCCCCATGCGTCTGGGGCAGCGGGGTGGCCGCGGCCAGGGCAGGCTGCCGGTCTCCCACCCACCGGCCGCCTCGACTTCCTGGCCCAGAGCCGACCCCGCCCCGCTCTCCCGACAGCGTCGGCCTCCCGGCACGGGGCCAGGATCAGGCTCCGTTGCCGGGGTCTGTCTGCCCTGCCGGGGCCGCGTTCGGTCCCCGCCGGTGCTCCCTCCCAGCTGTGCAGGCTGCGGCCGGGCTGGGGAGATTTAAATCTCCCGCCCTGAGCATGCGCAGATACAGTGTGCTCAGGGCGGGAGCGGCCTGGCCGGCAAGCAGCTCTGCCGGCCATCACTGTAGTTCCCAGCCTCCGGCCAGGTAAGGGGGCGCTGGAGGGAGGCCTGGAGAGGGGTGGGGGTGGGGACAAGGAGACGGCCCAGGTTAGAGGGGTGGGGGTGGGGACAAGGAGATGGCCCGGGTTAGAGGGGTGGGGGTGGGGGCAAGGAGACGGCCCGGGTTAGAGGGGTGGGGGTGGGGACAAGGAGACGGCCTGCGTTAGAGGGGTGGGGGTGGGGACAAGGAGGGACCCCCGCGCAGGCCGGCAGCCCCCACCGCCCCCTCCAGACCCCCGGGGCTGCTTCCTTTCTCTTTTTTCTCTTCCTCTTCCTTTCCTTCCTTTCCTTTTTTCCCCCTCTTCTTTGTCTTCCTCTCCCCTGCCTTCCTTCCTCTTCTCTGCCTTCCTTTCTCTTCTTTCTTCCTTTCCTTTTTTTCTTTTTCTC